>JAHWGI010000320.1:7500-35000 GCA_029379305.1 Frankliniella fusca | reverse complement strand
CAAGTCAGCCTCTTGCGGGCGGGGCGGGGCGGGGCCGGGCAGCAGGGCCATTCATTGTGCGCTGGCGCTGCCGAGCCACAACTTTTCTTTTGTGGGGCTCCGTTTTGCGTTTTCGAAGAGGCCGGGGATTTATACTCTGGCGTCGCCGCCCCCGCGCCCGCCCTCGCCCCCTCGCCATTACAGCTCGCGGGAGATAAATATAATTTTAACCGTTGCTGGAACAAATTGCCCTCGGCTCGGCCTCCTGCCCGCCGCACAGTCACACACCTCCTCCCTCTCTTTGTTTTTATGCGATTTTCTTAAATAATGAAATGCGGCGTGTTATTCCCTGGCTTATTCTGGATGGAGAAGTGCCTGCTCTTTACAGACCCGGTGAGAGCGGGAGGGAGTGGAGTGAGTCCGAGTCTGATCTCATTCTGATCAGAGAGTGCACTTTCCCTTCTCGTACCCACTCTGCGCTCAGAGTTCTCTCTCTCCCCCTTCTTACCCCTCCCCTCCCAGCCACACTCCGAGTGGCCTCCTTCCGCCCATTTTTCGCTGTGTATCCGGCTGCTGGCAGCTCTCCTAGCTCAGCTCTCTTTGCTTCCAAGACAGCGAGCTTTCGTATGAAGAAGGAAATACAGTTTTACCGCGGCAAAAGGACGAGAGGAAGATATAGCAAAAAGCAAGCAAAGATAGAGGGAATAACAAAACAGGTGAGTTTGCGGTGTGTGTTCGCGGGCGGTCCGGCCAGGCCCAGTACCTGTTGGGGACTGGGGAGCCGTACTCACCGGCCTGTTTTATTTTGCCTTTCGTTTCTCTCAAGACAAGCGTGTTTTTCTTAGATTTCGGTGCCTGTTGCTACCAAATGACATACCCATGTAGAGAGAAAGAGGAGGTAAAGGGGTGGGGGAGAGGGACAGAGAGATGAGAAAGAGAGAACAAGAAAGGAGGTGCCGATATATTCTGTCCATATGTTTACGCGGCTGGAAGGGGACGGCACGGGATTTTTATGGTGGACGGGCAGTTGCGATTTATAGCTCTCTCGCTCTCTCTCTCTCTCTCTCTCTCCCTCCCCTTCTTTCTCTCTCCCTCTGTGTACATCTATGCATGTATGCTTTGGTGAAACGTACAGGCGGCTTGGGTGCACGGTTGCTGTGCGCCACTGGTGTGGTTCAGCTTCTACGGAGACGCGGAGCTTAGGTCGCTGGACACCGCTAGAGAGAGAGGAAAAAAGGGGGAAAAGAAAGAGAGTGAGAGAGAGAGAGAGAGAAGGGGAAAAGTGCCCAAATGTTTGAAGTACGGATGTACACACGGACGTGAGGAGGGGTCATCCGCCACCCCCATACCCCCCCCCCCCCCTCTCTGTCTACTCTCTCCCTCTCTCCTTCCATCTCTCTCTGCACGTCCATTTTTTAGCGTTACTGGTATATTTCCTACTATTTTCTTCTGTTCTGAAGTCTAAGGAGGGTGACCATAGGTTTGCCCACGTACGTTAAATTAGTTTACTGTTTGAATTTCCCGCCTGCTCCATACCCGGCTGAGGGTTTTACGAGTTTGAACTTTGCGCTTAAAATTGGCCAGTTCGCGCCATTAAGTTTTGTCATATCGCCAATAACAATCAATACAACGCACATACAAATAAAAAGCAAAGAAATAATTCCCACGGCGAAAGTGCGACTTACCAAAAGTCCACAGAATATTCTCGATAACCATAGAAACAACGTCAACTGAAAATATAATTACTTCCGCAAGCCATACGGCGGACGAAAGCGCCTAGAAAAACTGGGGATCACTCCGTCAGGAGGCTCTAGCGTGGACTGACACGACCGGCTCACCGCCTTCTCTAGCCCAAGAGGAGACCTATGTACCGGATGTTTCTTTGCATGCGTGGCCTTGCGGGATTGCATACTCGCCAGGTCTTCAGGGGCCATGGTGCCTTACGGGCGAAGGGGATAGGCAAACCCGCAACACTGTTACGCATTCAAAGAAACAACCGGTACAGATTGCGATTGCCGGTATAAACTTAGCGGCGCGAACTTGCTTATCCTGAGCGTCAAGAAGTTCAAACGTCGTATACACTTACATTGTGAAAAATATATTCGTAAATTAACGACTGTTTTCGTGATACGAAACAGAGTTGTAAATTTACGAAAGCAGTCGTCAATTAACGACTGGAAATTCTTACTCGTCAGAGAAAACAAAAGTCTTCACATAGTGTAAAAAAAAAAAATTCATCGTCACAGTACGACTGGAAGTTGTTGTAGCTTTACAACAATTTTCATAGAAAATTTTCCCGTAACCCTTACGAATAATTTTCACAGTTTTGTCAGTATGTAAGTTTATTCTTTTTTCTTATTTTTTAAATTTTCTTTTCTTTATTTTATATCTTTAACTCTTTCTTCCCTTTCTTTTCTTTTCGAAATTTTGAATACTCTAAGCGATAAGCTTGCGTATGGAAGTGTCAAAACGGCCGCATGTGTTCCACGTTCATACACTTGGGCGTGCTGAGTGCACTGTACACCCCTATATGTCCGTCTCATTTGTCGCCACTCACCCCGTGCGGAGTCCCTCCCCCCCGCCATCGGCTCCCGTCTCCCGCGTCGCTACATTTTATTGCGATATCATTTTGCCTATAACAATACGTAACGGGCATATAAAAGACCCCAGCCAGCAGCCCACTCTGCGGAGATGATGCGCTGTGCTCCTCTACCTTTCTGCCTCCGCGACCGAACGAGGGGGTATGTCACGGCGTTGTAAAAAGAAGTAAGGGCCCGAGGGGGGGGGGAGGGGGGGGGGCTTATGTGTGTCACTCCAGGCGGAGCGGACGCGAAACATCTTGGCGCTGCAAGTTCTCTATAGTCATGGGGCGGAAGCACCTTGTGCTAGCTTAGGAAAAACGCTGCTCGGGCCGTATGCATCCGGCATGCCCCGGGGGTGGGGGGGGGGGGGGTGGGGGGTGCTCACTTCTAAAATCATTGCGTAGCCCCCCATAGAAAATCATTTCAATTTTTTTTTTTAAAGAAAGATACAGAAAAATCCGGAAAATGAACAACTTGCAGATTTTCGAAGGAGAAACAACTCTAAATTTTGGCGTATTGTGTTTTCGAATTTCTAGGGAACTTTCTGCACTTTTTGCTTCATGTTTCTTTTTAACTAATTATGTGAATTTTTGTAAATTTTCGTAAGATTTTATAAATTTTCCTAAATTATTTCCGAAAGTTCCGCCTTTTTGAAGAATTTTTTTTAGAGGTGTTTCCCCCTCGAGGATTTTTACGAGGTACGCAGCACGAAGAAGAATTTTACGGAGTTGAGAATGTGATGTTGAAGACTGCAGCCGAGCGCGCGTTATGAACCCAGAGACTTGGAGTGACATGGAGATGATGTCGTCTGCTGGGCGGGGCGGGGCGGGGCGGGGCGGGGCGGGGCGGGGTGGTGATGTGCGCGGCCATGCCATCGCTTGTGTGCAGGATGCGTCAAATGAAACGGAAAGCGATCCCGTCCCCCAGAGCGCGCCCGCCCGGAATTATAGACGGGTCGTATTCCGCTTCCGCTGTGACGTCAGCTCCCGGCACTCCGCAGCCCAACGCCGTTGTTGCAGATTTCTTGTCAGGGTTTCTCTCTCTCTCTCTCTCGCTCACTCACACACTCTCTCTCTCTCGCTCACACACACTCTCTCTCTCTCGCTCGATCACTCTCTCTCTTTGGTCTGTTTTCCAAGGCAGTGCGAGGTCTCACCCCGCGCGCCTTCACTACTGCTGGAGACCCATTCCACATCCTGATGCCTGCTTCTGGTTTTACAACCGCCCCGCCCCACCCCGCCCCGCCCCACCCCACTCCGCCCCACCCCGCCCCGCCCTCTCCGGCCCCGCCCTCGTGCCGGACCCCGAGATGGACCCTTGGTGGCGGCCTGATAGACTATCGGACTCTCCTTGATGGTCTATAAGGTGCAGGGCCGCCGGCCCCGCCGCGCTGGCTCCGGGGATAGCTCCGGGGAGCACGACTCCGCGCGTGGGTCGCCCTGCGGTTCGCTTTGCGGTTACCATTCGCCAGCAGACGACAGTGACGTCACGAGGTCACGTGGGGACGCTGCCGGAGGGCTCCGGCGCGGCTCCGGGGATGGCTCCGGGGAGCACGACTCCGCGCGGGGGTCGCTCTGCGGTTCGCTCTGCGGTTACCATTCGCCAGCAGACGACAGTGACGTCACGAGGTCACGTGGGGACGCTGCCGGAGGGCTCCGGCACGGCTCCGGGGTAGCTCCGGGGAGGCTCCGGGGTAGCTCCGGGGAGGCTCCGGGCCGCCCGCCAGGTCAAGGTCGGGGCCTGGCCGTCCTCGTGTCCGCGACCTTCACGACGCGCGCCGCAACTTCCGCGCCGCTCCGGGGGAAACCTCTCGGCGAGTTCCGCGTCCGGTGCGCCCACTCCGGGGCCGGCCCGCCGTCGCCTTGTCGTTTGGGGGGCACTTCCGGTGACCGGCCTCCGGCCCGCCGCCGACATCCGGCTGGGGTTTAGGAGGAGAGGGGAGCTGGCTGGCCCGGCCTAGGCTCTTGTGGGCGCCGGCTGCAGAGCTGACAGTGATCGGGGTCGTCTTTGCGCCGCCCCGCCTCACCCCGCCCCGCCGCTCGAGACAACAATGTTGCATTACGGGGGGTGACCGCCAGCGCCACACAGGCCGCGCAAGCCTCCAGGCTCCAGGCGCCGGAGCGGGGTGGGGTGGGGAACCTCGGCCGCCACGCCACGCCACACACGGCTGGCCGAGCACAGAGGTCTGCGGCGCTTCCTCGTCGCCTTCTTGGGGAGGGGCCGTCCTTAAAGGACTTACGCGGGGGGGGGGGGGCGACTTGTGTCGCGTGCGGGCGCGGCGGCGGCAGTAGGAAGCAGCAGGGTAATGTGAACCGACTGTAAAGACGCGCTCAGACAAAAGCCCCTTGACGTAAAATTAAACGAGGTCTCTTAGATTGGCCAGTCTTTGAGTGAGAGGGAGAGAGAGAAGTGGAGTGAAAGTGAGAGTAGGAGAGAAAGAGAGCGAGAGAGGGAGAGAGAGCAAGCGAGAGAGAGAGAGAGAGAGAGAGAGAGAGAGAGAGAGAGAGAGAGAGAGAGAGAGAGAGAGAGAGAGAGAGAGAGAGAGAGAGAGAGAGAGAGATTGAAAGCAGCGAGGGGAATGTCTCCAGAGATGGTCGAAATGAGAGCTGCCCGACCCGGCTCGACCCGCCCTCGCCCTAGCCGGCCCCGGTACGGCTGCTCCAGGCCTTTCAATTTCACCATGTCTGCCCTTCCTCCCTTCTATATATATATATCAGATTTTAATAGCCGCCCTGCCCCGCCCCGCCTCGCCCCGCCCCGGTCTCGGGCAGGAATGTGGGGCGGCTGGCTCGTGATGGAATTCGATTGCCGTTCGGAGACAAGAGCAAGAGCCGTCCGGCGCGCTGCTCAAAAGTGAAATGATGGAGATGACATTCCTGCACGCCCGTGCTCCCTGCTCCTCGAGACGCCCGTAGGTGTGTGGCTGTCGCGCACTTGGAGTTGTGCGATTTTCCAATCGCGTAAGACTGCTCAGACGAGTAATTTTCCCCACGGGGTTTAAACGCGAACGCGCACTCTGCGGATGGAGGTTCACAAACCTTCACGGTGTTAAGTGTTTGTAAGGGTTGCGGGAAAATTTTCCATGATGTCGTAAAGTTACAACTTCCAGTTATATTTTTTCGATCATTTTTTCTTTACACCATTTGTCAACTTCGTTTTCTATGATGAGTTAGAATTTGCTGTCGTAAATTTACAGCTGCGCTTCGACTGCGCTCGTAAGTTTAAAATTCTCTGCCGTAATCTTAAATCTCGAAAAAAGTCGTAAATTTACAAATAAAAATTACAGTGCTCTATTTTACGACATTCGCACTCTTTGAGTGAGCAGTGTGCTACGGATTTGAAGCACCCGGTGACTTGTTTCTGGAAGTTATCTGCGGGATTTCAGAGTGCGTTTCTGATGTAAAGGAGTCCTTTCCCCAATCAGAACATAAATACTTTGGTGACAACTTTTGGAACTCGATGGCAGGGGTTCTTATCCTCCAGCAGCATCAGCGAGTCGGGCGGTGATTGGGCTAAGATGGGTCGGTGTCAACAGACCGTCGCCTGTGGTGTAATTGAGCCTCCCTCCGCCCCCTCCCTCTGGTCCCGCTCCTGCCTCTCCCGCGGGACCCCCCGGCGCGGCGGGGTGATGCATGGCTCCTCCTTAAGGAGCTCCTCCGACCTCAACCCCCGCCAGAGGTACACTGACGCGCACGCCCACGGGAAACCTGCAGAATCTTTTTCTCTCTGCCTTCAAAAATGTATCCTTTCTTAGCAGCTGACTCATTAAACTAGAACAAGGTGAAGATTAACTTAACATTTTCATTTGTGTCAGCTTGCTTGCTCTTTCAGACAGCGATCTGGGAGTGCGGCAGAATATTAGATTGGGGGAAATGTATTTCATGTCTTCGTTAAAATTTTCCATAGAATTTTCTTGTGTTTAATTAAAATTTCATTTTTTAAAAAATAAAAGAAATCCCCTCCCCCTTTTTTTCAAACATTTAGGCTTTAGTTCTCAGATTCAAAAGTGTTCGGTGGAAAAGAACGGTTCTAGTAAACGTCGTTATACTGAATCGGTTTTCCTTTTTGTCGGACGCCGATGTAAGTCTCGCTGACTAGTCGCTGTAGTCCGTTTTGGGTCGCTGTTGTCCGTTTTGTGCCCGTTCGGGATAGGCCCCAGTCAAGTATGCATGGTCGCCGTCGTCACCGTCAAAACGTATAGGGTTTCACAAAAACTAAACGCGCCCGCGCACACACATACACGGGAAAAAAAAAAAGTTTCACGTGACAAGCGCAAGCGTTCGCCGGAGACACGGCGACAAGATTCTCGCATTACCGTCTCCACACACCGCAAAGACTTTCTTCCCCTCCTCCTCGTCTTCTACCCTCCTCTTCTCCTCCTCCCCCTCCTCCTCCTCCTCCTCCTCCTCACACAAAAGCTCGAGAGGGGATCCTGAGCCCCTAGAATAAGCGCGCGTGGTTCTCGTGCTCCTCAGCGCCAGTCGTGTGAGATTCATTAAGAATTTGTACCGAGGGGGGGGGGGGAATCACTCACTAATAAATTTGGATCTCATACACCATCTTCTAAGTTTTTTCAATAATTTTTTTGTTCATTTTTTCTCTATTTTTTGGATTTTTCTATATCTTTCTTCTTTATTTTATTTTGATTTTTCAAATGTTTTTTTGGGGGGGTTGCCTTACAATTATTCTTTGATGTGACTCCCCCCTTGTTTGTACCGCTTCTCCGTATGGATCCTCCTGGACTACGTTGAGCCCTGAATAGCAGCGCCAGGGAGAAACAAACAGGTCTGTCTTCAACACCTCGTCGTTGCCAAGCGTCAACAGCAAAGCGATCATTTTTATTTCCATCCCTGCAGCCCTTCCCTCCTTTTTCCTTTTTTCTGAGTTTCCCCTCCCCTTTTTACACTTGCCTGCCGCTCCTCCGCGGCGGCGGCTGACATCATGGAGTTGAGGGGGAGGCCGTCTCCCGCCGGGGACTTCCCTAAGCTGTCCTCTATCTCTCATCCCGACCAACTTCTTTAGATACATGCAAAGTTTATGACTGTTTTATTAATCCCCTTTGTGCGACTAGTCATTAGCCGGGGGTCTTATCGGGACTCGAGCAACATCGCCGCTTCCCCAAGTCAATTATACCACCAGGGAGGGAGGGAGGGAGAGAGAGAGAGAGAGAGAGAGAGAGAGAGAGAGAGAGAGAGAGAGAGAGAGAGAGAGAGAGAGAGAGAGAGAGAGAAAGAGAGGTCCGCTCTTTCCTCGTCGTATTTTCCCCGGCGCGCAGGGCGATGCAAATAGTTTGCCGTGATCCGTCACAGGATGCTGTAGAAACTTTTCCCGCCCAGACACAAAAAAGCGAAAAAACCACACACACACACACACACACACACACACACACACACCAAAACAATGAAGGAGATATGATGATCTCTGGGCCTCGCGCCCCTCACAAAATTAATACGTTACTAAGTTTTTTTTTGGTTGTTGTTGTTTTAATTGTTTTTTTGTTTGCGAAACGAAATGTCCGTTACCAGCCGGCTTCATTCGAATTTTTTTCTCTCATTTCGGATCGGATCCTCCCTCTCTCGTCTGTCTCTTTTTCTCTCTCTCCCTCCCTGCCTCCCTCCCTCTCCCTCTCACACCCTCTCTTCCCTGCGGTCGGCAGGTCGGCAGGCCCGTCGCACCCGCGTGTCGGCCGGGTTGCCTACCCCTCGATCTGCGGGCGCCCCGCCCGCCCAGTCTGCAGGGGGATTCCACACACCTTGGTTTTGTCGCTCTCTCCTTGTCGCACTCATATTAGGCACAGCCATTAGGAGCAAGAGAGAGAGAGAGAGAGGACATTACAGGACAGTGTTCGGAATCGCCTTTGCCACACCCTGCTCGGGGACCACCTCAGCCTGCGCAACACCGTGCATATATGCGTCTCAACTTTTCTCTCAACATCACCCCTGCCCCCCCTCCTTACTCTCCACCCTGTAAGTCCCCATACGAGCGGCAGAAGTTAGATCCTCTCGGATTGTTTGTTTTGTTTTGTTGTATTTTTCCGGCCCCCCTCTCTTTTTTTATGGGATACGTTGAGTTCTGGAGGAAGGATGCCGCCGGCCCCAAAGAGAAATTTTGGTGGAAGGAACGTGGATTCCACGTGGAACTGTCACGTGGATTCCACGTTGACAGATGACGTGATTTCCACGTTGAAATGACTCTTCGCTCCACGTTGAATTCACGTCGATTCGACGTGCTCACCACGTACTCAAAGCACGTTATTATCATGTGATTTTAAAACGTTTCGACCCTCCCCCTTTTCCCCAGGCGCGTATTAAGGGGGGCGGGGGAAGATCCCCTGTGGCCTCTTGACAGCCGCCTGAAAGGTAGGCAAATTGTGCTACAAAACCCCTGTATGTAGGCAACCTGAAGGACACCGCCCCCCCCTGTTGGTCGGACCTTAATACGCCCCTGCTTTCTCCTGGGTGTATTTCACTTAGCGTGGAATTATTGTCCCAAAAAGAAAAGTTGGTGGACGTGGATATGCCGTGGATGTGACGTGGATTTCGGTTTCCAATGTGTCTTCACAATGATAATTTCCTTAGAATTTTATTTTTATCATATTACAGAACAATTGTTCTCACATAAAGTAACAGTATATGTAGTGAAATAGAGTAGAATTGAATCAAACCAGTATTAATTACTAAAATTAAACAGGATCAGACTTGAAAAAATAATTCAGAGCGAGCTCTATCTGCTGCTGAAAAACTCAGAGTTTTCTCCGTTAAGCTTGACGAGATGGGCAGCTGAGTGCAAACTCATGCTTCCTGTAAATAGAAAAAGAATTCTTGTTTTTAACTAAAATTGATGACACATTTTTGTGAAGTGACAAATACAAAAGTGGAGTATTTAAAGGCATGAAAGAAGTGCTTAGTACCAATTATTTACCTTCATGGGGTCTTATGGAAATCGTGCAATGAGCTCAAGGACCGATGACATTTGTTTTGTTGATCGGGCAATTGCGCATAGCCTGTTTCTTTGATTAGTAGCTCGTTATAAAGGAAAACTACACTGAAAGTATTTCAAAAAAGAAAATGAAAATAGACAGTTATTTGTAAAATGTAAAAAATCAATTAAAGATAAAAGCTAAAAGAGCTTAAAAGAAACCATCATAAACCTAGGTTAGTTCACTACAAAAATGAACATACCCATTTACTGAAGAATGACAAGCTTCATTTGGCATATATCATAAAGCAGTTCTAATAAGTTTCTTTCCAAAGTCGCGGTTCATGTAGATGGAACTCTCACATTTTCTCTTGTTAGATTTGGTTTATCACCTATACACAATAATACAAGTTCACAATACTAATTCCAGAACCTTAAGAAAAGTAAATGCACATCCTAGCCTAGGTTGCTACATACCAAAAGTAAACACAATTCAACCTTCAAGAAATTTAAGTAGTATTCACTTCGATTCAATGCCGTTTTCACAAGAAAAAATGCAATGAGGAGCCAAGCAGGAAATGTGGATTGCAAACCACAGCCTGAAACAAAACATTCTAGTTAGCCTAAGCACAGAGATCAACATGAGATGGGCAGCTGAGTGCAAACTCATGCTTTCTATTAATAGAAAAAGACTTGTTTTTAACTAAAATTGATGACAAATCATTGTGAAGAAACAAATACAAAAGTGGAGTATTTAAAGGTATGAAAGAAGCACTTGGTACCAATTATTTACCTTCATGGGGTCTTATGGAAAATCGTGCAATGAGCTCAAGGACCGATGACATTTGTTTTGTTGATTGGGCTATTGCGTATAGCCTGTTTCTTTGACCAGTAGCTCGTCATAAAGGAAAACTAAAATAGAAAGTTAATTTGTAAAATGTAAAAAATCAATTAAGGATAAAAGCTAAAAGAGGTTAAAAGAAACCATCATAAACCTAGGTTAGTTCACAGCAAAAATGTACATACCCATTTACTGAAGAATGACAAGCTTCATTTGGCATATTCATAAAGCAGTTTCTAATAAGTTTCTTTCCAAAGTCGCGGTTTATGTAGATGGAACTCTCACATTTTCTCTTGTCAGATTTGGTTTATCACCTATACACAATACAAGTTCACAATACTAATTCCAGAACCTTAAGAAAAGTAAATGCACATCACATCTAGCCTAGGTTGCTACATACTAAAAGTAAACACAATTCAACCTTCAAGAAATATACGTTGTATTCACTTCGATTCAATGCCGTTTTCACAAGAAAAATGCAATGAGGAGCCAAGCAGGAAATGTGGAATGCAAACCAGAGCCTGAAACAAAACATTCTAGTTAGCCTAAGCACAGAGATCAACATAACCAAGCACATAGCAACATAACCTCGGGGGAACCACTATATGATATTAATGTTGTGTGTAAAGTACTGATACTCGATGTACTCAGACACTTTTCTTTAACTTTATAAGACTAACTTTAAATCTGCGATGTATTACCTTTTAAAGAAAAGCCGACGGGAACTTGTTTGTTGTGGCCAAGCAAGATCCAAGCAGGCAGTAATTTAGACCTTCAAACCAACAAATCTTCTTCCCACGGAAGAATTCATTTCCAATAAAATGCTGAACACTAAATCTGGGCGAACGAAATGTACCAAAACCTAACTCTGAACGGAAGCAAACATATTTTTTTTGTTAACTACTGCTGATGAGCTGCTGATGCTGAGCAGAGCAGAAAACGGCGGTAACAAAGACAGTTGAAGTTCGAAATTATTCAAGATGGCGACTTGGACAAGCGAAGGCTGATTATGAAGATCGCTCTCGTTCCTCCGTCCTTGTTGCACCTATGGCGGTGCCCTATGTCGGGGGTGTCAGGACCCCATGAGTGCGACAAGGAGGGAGGAGGGAGGCGCGAGAGCGATCTTCGGAATCAGCCTGCAGGTTTCTGTAGTAAACAAACTGTTGGCTGCTAGCACCAAAATAGATTTGAACTTTCCATTTGTGAAGTTAATAGAATAAACAACGGTCAGTGAAATCGAGCCTGTACGCCCCATAGGCCAACCTATCATTAGGTGAGATACAATATCGAAATCTTAGCTATCTAAAGCTCACAGTCACAATTCGATTGTAATTTTGTTTCTTCTGCACAGGTCATGAAGAAACAATCCTATCACTTTTGGAGGCAGAGAGACTGAAGATCTTCTGTGTTTAAGATGGAGGGGGTCGCCAAGCAGCTTACTAAGAAAATTATATAAATATTTACACTTTAATGTGTTATGATCTTTTGATCACATGTATAGCTTAAATCTCGTGTTGCATTCTAACCCAAGATTTTTGTTGCAGGGTAAACCACAGCAGCCAGGCTAAGTTACCTCACAAGTCAGGAGATATTGTGAAATGACATCGACAGTCCTTGATCAAGTTGGTTCAGTTTTTATTAAAATAGCGGAAGTTGAAGGAAGGAAGCAGTCTGCAAGAATATTTACACAGTGATTTGAAAGGTTAGTATATTACACCAATTACATTATTTTTACATTAATATCGATTCCTATAGAGAGATCACACTTTCTTTGGAATAACAGAGAAAACTGATCTGCTTAAGAATATCAAAGGAAATAAAACTATAAAGAAATTAAAAGTCAGATATAATCCTAGAAACATCTTCACAACGTTGAAGACGAGTTGGACAGATCCTGACCTGGTTTCTTATATCCTGAAGCCCTCTTTGGCGCATACTTGAGCCACTCTTTAATAGCTCCCTCTACCTCAGCCATGTTCACCTGGCTATTTTTGTTACAGTCCAGTATTGCCCCTGTTAAAGAAGAGATACATTTATATCTTTGATTCAAAGTACTTGCCAAGCAAGGGGAGAAAAAAAGGACGCGCCATACTAACCAAAGAGAGCAGAACACAGGTTGGTAGAGCAGAAAGCCTTTTTATCCCTACCCTTCCAGTTGTATTGCGAGGCCAAATTATCTGCAAGGCATTTCCTCAGGATGGTGTAAGTTTGGTCTTTTAATTTCATGTTCATGTTAATGAAAGTTGCTAAGTACTCTGACTGTTGAATAGAAGAAACAATTCATTATATAGGACTCAAGATTAGTGTGCAAAATGTCAATAGCGGATTATGAGGGAGAACTTACTGTATCAGATCTATTTGCGGAGTCCGCTAAAAAGTTTTCATTGCCATCAAATTCCTCTTGAGTTTGTAATGGTAAATTCGGTATATCCTTTGGCAGAACAAGTTTTTGAGATGGCTTAACACTCCTCATAACTGTGCTCAACATCCTCTCCATCCTTTCAAGTTTTGTCCTCATCTCCATTTGGATGGAAAGCATTGTCATATGCTCAGCTAAAATAAATAAATAAATGGATCAAAATGGTTAGTTTGAGTCACAATGATTTAGTTATAGCAAATAGTATTTTCTATACCTTGAGATAATGTAGATTTTACCAAAACACTTGTTCTTCCAAATTTCTTTACAATATCTGTATCTGAGGCTGATGATGTCGAGGCCACATTGGAACCAGAACCACGCAAAGGAGTGACAGCTGACCAGGAATCGTCATCCTCAAACAAATCACATTCCACCATATCATGTGGAAAAATACCAACTGTAGAAGGGCTGCGAGAGGGAGACTCTCTTGACTTGGAAGTCTGCTGAGTTATATGACTGGTAGACCGAAGTGGGGAGTTTTGAAACTGTGGTCTCGGCTCATTTGTTTTGGAAGACTTTGAGTTACCGGCTAACTTATTCTTGATTTTTTGTTGCAGAGCTTTCTGAAACTGAGGAGGAGCTGGATGTTTGGAGCGAGTCTTCTTTTCATCGTCATCAGAATCATCACTGTTGTCAGTGCTGTCAAAGGATTCACGCTTTCGTTTTCTCCTTGGTGGCATAACATCATTCTCCGAGTCCAGGCTGGACGTATCCTCTGCCTTTTTCAGGTTGTTCCTTGCAACTATCAGTGAATCTGTAAAACATAAATGTTAGAGTTAGCTTAGTTTTATTTATTAAATATTATCCTTGATTTTCATTGCCTTATATTTTACTTAAATAGAAGCAAAGTAACACACTTACTGTAGTAGTGGAGAACTCTAACATTCCAATGTTTATCAAATGTGTCGGGGTTCCTGTTAGCACAGTTCTCAATGGCCTTGCGCACCTTATGGTCTTTCCAAAAGGTTTTAGGGTAGAAAGCAATAAGCTGTCCATCCTCTTCGTCAAGCCAACTGGTAGGAATAGCTTGGCAGCTTTGGTCCGTAAACACGACAACAGCATACTGTAAAAAGAAATAATTATAAAGTAGATTATGAGGCTGACAGTGGACATATTCAGAGGTGGTTAAGTGTTGCTACACCCTCAGCATCAAAAATTACCATCATGCCATGAGTATACTTTATTACTTTTAACTCTTCTTTGTACATTTTTTCAAAGCAGAAAGGCGGGCTAAAATGATTGTGTTTCCTTCTTAAATTTTTAAAGTTCCTTTTAAAATATTTCAAAGCAGAATGGTGGGTTAAAATATTGATTACCCTTAGCATACTTTGCACTCAGTCATAATATGGATTGTCATAAAAATCAACTTTCAATATCAGAGTGCAGTATTGGTACACATACAAACTCTTGAGTATCTAATGGCATTAAATAACATTTGTGACTTATATCTTCCAGCGTCAAGTAAAAAGAACGCTCTTCCAATTGTTTAACTTTATAAACATTAAGTAGAGAAGAGCAAATGGGATACTGATAATAATCAGACATTTCTGCAAATCTCTTTCCTACTATGATAGGTCCATTTTCAGAACTGACTATATTTGTTATGCAAATAATAGTTCCATCTTGTAATGCACAGCAAGAGTCAGCCTTTTTCACAGACAACACAGTCTTCCTAAATCTGATCTTTTTATACTGCTGTCCAACTAGTTGTTCATGAGGGTCATTAACAGAAGGCATTTGTAGTAGTGGTTTCTCAGGTTTTACTGTATTTTCTGATTTATTTACTTTCTCCATCTCTCTCTTAGCAATCTGTTGAAGAGGTTTATATCTGCTTGTAACTTGGGACTTAATCTTGCCCAGTAAATTCTCATATGGAAAAGCGCCAAAAGTATCCAAAGGCCCATGGTCAAAGCATTCAGAAGGCAAGTGGATCATTGAATGGACATTGTAAACAATAAATTGTTTACCAAAAAGATTTTCAGCATGATTGACAAATGCCCTAATGAACCTATCAGCCTCATGATTCAAGGTTTTGTGGTATTTAGGACTGCAAAGAATATAGATAGCTGTATGCAGTAGCATAAAATTCAAGAAAATATTTTTGTCCAGCTTTCTGAAAACAACAAGACCGTCATATAAGAGGATTCTTCTAAGCTCTGTTGCTTTGAGTTTTTCTGATTTTATAGCAAAAGGTTTACGGTTGAAATCACTAGGGCAGAATGGACGGAAGGAACCTAACTTCAGAGAAATATCTTGCTTTTGTCTGCGACCTAGAGAATATGAACCATGACCAGACCAGAGGAATTCAAACCATCGTAGGAATACTCCCTTGTATACCATGTGCATTGAGTCGAGCCTGAACTTTGATACCATCTTTGACTCACAAGAGAGTAAGGGAGAAATGCCAATCACATGTCTATCTATTTCAGTATCCTCAAAATGTTCTGATCGTGGCATCATTTGTAAAGAAGCCATGTCAATAAAATTCTCATCGGTCCTTAGTTGACAATCATGGTTTAGGAGGCACATTCTGTTCATGTAATCTGTTCCTTTCACTGTACATTTTTCACAACAAAAATAGCCACGAACACCCTTTACACACTTGATACTAGCACGAGCCTTCTGGTCTAAAATGTAATGGCGCGTTCTAAACTTCCATGTTTTTTCTTCATACTGGAAACCGTTTGACTTCAAGTTGTTAACCTCTTGAACATAATTATGTAGGAATGTGTCCAAATCAGCAGGGTCAGAACCAGTGCCACAAAAAATTCCAATTATAAAGGGCTCAGATGAGTCAACCAGCTTGCCTAATATAGGGACAAAATTTGTCGAAGATTTGTTAAACAGAGGAACTGAATCAATGTTTATGTCGATGGCTATCACATCATGACGAAGCAAATATTCTTGGGTTAAATGTCTATGAAGTTGAGGAGCTATTCCATAATACCATAATGATCCATTACCACAATCTACAACATGTACATTTCTTGGCGTTTTGAGAAGTGTCTTGTAGGAGAGAGGGAGATTTTGATGAATTGGTTGAAGTCTTTTCAGAAGGTCATCAACCTTAGACATGGAAACTCCGCCACATAGAGCCCACTCTGATAACTGTTCACGTACATAATTGTTAGGATGTTGTACAGGTTCTGGTTCATTGTCACTCTCAGGTAAATCATTAAAATTATCATCACTTCCGTCCGATTCACTGCTCCTACTGGAATTACTTTCTGCCTCTCTACATCTCTCTCCCTCCATAGCCTGCACATCAATTCCCTCTCCCTCATTCTCCTGCTCTTCTGCATTAGAGTTGTTGCCATTTCCTACATCCTCGGCCTCCCCAAGTCCCCTGTCACTCTCTTCATCGCTGTCAACTCTATCACACCCATCTTCCTGTGCCTGGTTCCTACTTCTACGATTCCATTCCAAAAGTATCTCAGCTGTGCGCACCCTTTTATTACTCTCTCTTATCGCTTCCCTCTCAAATCTTCTTTTGACAGTCTGAATATTTTAAAAAAAAAGGAGAGAGAAAGAAAGAAACGAAATAATAAAAAGTAGCATAATAAAAAAGGTGCAGTACAGAGCCGTGAAAAATGGTAGCAGAAGGCAAACGTGGTCTGACCAGGTCAGGTTAGATGAGCATATCTAGGGGACGACTGCCATGCGAGAACGGAATGACAGCACTTCACAGTGCTTGGAATTTAATAAGACAAGAAAAAGTGACGTACCTTGCGGTCCATTGGGTCCATAGATGCCTGGAAAAGTCTAGCAGCAGTTGCAGGGTTGCAGTAGAGCTCGCCACGCCACTGTGCACGTCTGTCTGCTGAGCGGTGGGCGGGCTGCTCCCAGCTGCTCTCGGAACAGATGACAGCAGCCCGGCCCAACCAATCACAGCAGAACTCCGAAAGGCGCGCGCGTACAGACAACGTTTAAATATGGTCGCGGGCAAGAGTTCCACGTCGAAACCACGTTGATTCCACGTGGACTCCACGTTAATTCCACGTGGAATCCACGTTAATTCCACGTGGAATCCACGTCGATCCCACGTCGAATTTACGTCGTTTCCACGGAAGTTCCACTATGAACTTGAAATCGTTTCAAGTTAGCCTAATACACGAAAAATATTTTAAGAGAAGGTTGCATTTTGTATTTCGCACTAAGTACACCCTTCATTGCCCTTCGTTAACGTCACTCTATACTACTTCCGACGTCATTTCACGTTATTATCGCCGGTAGTTATAGTAAAATGCTGAAATACGATATTCTGAAGTAAAAGAGTGGAAAGTCTATTGCACTCAGGTATAGAAAATGGTTGACAAAGTAAAATTTTCTTTGGAACCATATGGTGGAAAAGTAGTGGATACGTCACCGTCCACGGCACGTCAACGAATCAACGTTGATTCCACGTTGAATCCACGTCACGCTTCTCTTTGGGGGCTCAGGAAGTTGGTCGCGACTTACTTGTCCTGTCTGGTGTTGCGGCCAGCTATTCTGTGTGTGTCCTCGCTCCCACTAGTATTGCATGCTCCCGTACCGTCGGCCCGCCACCGAACTGTATTAATCATACCGTTCTTTCAAGCTTTTGTTTTATTTCCCCCTATACTGATAAATATTTGATGACGGGGACAATTAAATGACGCTGTGTGAACAGTCTGGTTCTTTCTTTCCTTTTTTTTGTTTTTGTTTCACATTCTCTTTTCTACATTAATTTTTTTTTCGCTGCGGTTTTGTTTCTGCTTTAATGAAAGCCACTGGACGTCGACACGACTCTGGGGCTAGGCGGTGCGGCGAGATGGCGCCGTCGGGACGCTGCAGGCCCGACCCGCCCCGCCCCGCCCCACCCCACCCCACCCCACCCCACCCCGCCCTACCTCACCCCGACCGCTCTTTCTATCGCACTATCTCTCTCTACCTCCGCGCGGATTCAATCTACTCTCCTTCCCAGAAGCTCGTAAAAAGACGCGGCAGCCGGGCTTAAATCGCAGCGCCAGCAGCAGCAGTGTATAGCGCTGCTGACTGGCAGCGCGCGGGGCGTGGTGGCCACCGCACCCCTGCCCCTGTCACAGCGGCGGGGCGGGGTGGGGCGGGGCGGGGCGGGACGGGGCGGGGCGGCAGCAGTGTCCCCGCGACATGACGATGTAATGAAATGCCTCGAATACCCTGCCTGCACCGCCCTGCTGTCCAGCCCGGCCCCACCGTACCCCACCCCGCCCCGCCCCACCCCGCTGCACCCCACCCCACCCCGCCCCGCCCCACCCCCGCGCTCTGTAACCCGGGCCTCATCGTTCCGGCACCATCATTCGGCGTGCATGTGTTGCACGCGCGGTTTTAGCTGGAAATGCATGCCGTCACCTCGCAGACTTTCCAAATCCACTACAGGAAAGAAAGAAAGAAAAGAGATCTCCAAAGAAAATGTCAGACAGAATTTCATTTTTTGACGGACTAGAACGGTTTAATTTTTTTTAAAAAAAATTACAAATAATTTAAAAAAAATTAAAAAAATTGTTGAAGTCGCCAACTCACGGGGTGTTCCACTTGTCCCTCAGTAACAAGGAAAAAGGGACAAGGATGAAGAAAGAAACGGCGTCTACCTTGAGCCTTGATTGCGCTCTGTGCTGCCAACATTAAAGCGGTGCGGTCGCGGGGGCGGCGCGGGGGCGGCGCGCTGAGTGGAGCACTTACACGGCGCACGTTGTGTAATGGAGTGGGGCGCCGGCTCATGAGGGCGCGTGAGGGAGGAAGACTGGCAGACGGCTGGGTTAGAAATAAGGGCTGTTTTTTTTTTCTGGCTCTTTTTCAAAATTACATTTTGTGAAAAACTGATTTTTTTTTTCCAAGAAGACTTTTTAAAGAAACCTTTTTCGCCGCTGTAATAGAAGCGACCTCTGGCCGCACATTCCTTCTCTCTCTCTCTCTCTCTCTCTCTCTCTCTCTCTCTCTCTCTCTCTCTCTCTCTCTCTCTCTCTCTCTCTCTCTCTCTGTGTAGAGGCGCCTCTGTGACGCCGTGTAATCCCTTCATGCTTCGTGACGTGGCATGTGCCCCTGGGTGGGTATGCGTGAGAGAGAGGGAGAGAGAGAGAGAGAGAGAGAGAGAGAGAGAGAGAGAGAGAGAGAGAGAGAGAGAGAGTGTATGTGGAACAGGCGCACTCGCATGCACGACGCTATATCGAGGCAGTCCGGGTAGCGCCGCTCCGGGCGGGGCGGGGCGTGGTGCTGCCAATCACTGTCACCGTCACTGAGTATATGCGTGCAGACGCTATCGCCGTGTCTGCTGTTCTCACAGCTTCCCCCATGCCCCCTCCCCCCTCCCCCGCCAGGGTCTGCTCATCACGGGAGGTGCTCATGTCAAATTACCTGCAAGTGTGTCGGGGAACAAAAGTCAGGGCCACACACTGGGAGAGAAATTCTTGTACCGGGTACGGGTTAATTTTCCATGAGAGGTCTTGTACAATTACAATTCATACTGTAAATTTTTACAACAATACGTATCAACTCAGAATCGATTGGTGAGGAACAAAGTCGAAAAGCGTAATGTCGTACATGTACGAGATATGTTGTACATAGTGAACTACAAAATATATTGTACATTATACGGAAATATTTTGCACAGTGCATGGGCGCATACTGCTCGCTGTGGCAAACGCAATTTTTTTTAGATGTTTGCATCTTTTTTGTGCGAAGTATAATAGTATTAATAAAACCAGCCCCTCTCTCTCTCTCTCTCTCTCTCTCTCTCTCTCTCTCTCTCTCTCTCTCTCTCTCTCTCTCTCTCTCTCTCTCTCTCTCTCTCTCTCAATAAACTTTGAATCGTAAACAGTGCATTATTTGAGCTGCTTACTAAAATTAATTATTATTTTTTCCCCTTGTTTTTTTTGTAGTGAAATGTGCTGCTGAAGATTTCCGTCAAACTCATTGTATTATAGTGTTCGGACAGCCTGGAAAAAAACCTGTTTTTTTCCGATGTTTCGAACGTTTCGAACGGTTTTTTTCCGCGGCCTAAAAAAACCTTGTTTTAAACGGAAAAAAACGTTTTTATTGTTTTATGCCTATTTTCCATAAAATTTGCCAATATTATCGAAGTAAAAGGTTTTTGCAAGTATCGAAGAGTGGATTAGATTTTAGATTCGGCTATTGTGGACATTTTAAACCAAATAAGTACTAATGTGACGGCGAAAACTCGTTTGCAGGTTGATTTCGGTTCAAATCTTCGCGCTGGGCCTGCTGCTTACATAAAGTGTGGTGGTCATTCTGCACTGTTAAACCAAGTGTGCAACTGCTCAACACTTGTAAGTGTGCAACGACCAGTCTAACACGTGCAAGTGTGCAACTCGGCAGTTGTGCAATTGCAAGTGTCAAACTCGCCAGTTGTACACTTGTTCGTGTTTAACTCGACAGTTCTGCACTTGGGAGTGTTCAACTACCCCGTGCAACACTTTCCTTGTTGTGTAACACTTGCAAGTGCACAACTACGAGCTAAACACTTACAAGTGTACAACTGGCGAGTTTGACACTTGCAATTGCACAACTGATGAGTTGCACACTTGCACGTGTCAGACTGGAAGTTGCACATACAAGTTTTGAGCAGTTGTACACTTGGTTTAACAGTGTGGCTGGGATGTTATTTCGTATTGTTTTCATTTTATTTCGAATTAAATTTCGAATTAAAATGATAAAAAGTGATGGTATTATGTCTCTTTTCTACCGATGACCCATCCATATGGTCACTTTTTCCTTTTTTTGTCTGGATAAACCGAGGGGTGAACGACTCGCCTGAGCCGTGTACCCAGTACTATATATTATAGGTATTATAAAAGTATTATAGAATATTATAGGTATTATAGAATATTATAAGTATTATAGAATATTACAGGATATTATAAATATTATGGTATTATAGCCAATATTATAAGGTCTTATAAGGTACTATAAAGTGTAACTGGTTATTCTTAGAGGCTAGAAGTACCGGTGACTCACTCCAAGTGTTCTTAATTGCGTTTTTGAGCCCAGTCTGTATTATCGCGGCTGAAACGCCTGTAGCATAGGCAGCCCTTTTCACACCTAGCCATGCACCCTTCCCCACCTCCCCTGGCCTGGCTGGAGAAACAAATCAAAACACACACACACACACACACACACATCCACACATACAGATACACATGGTCTGCTGGGCTGTGTTTTTCGTTCAAGTTTAAAGTAAACATTTTGGCATTTGTGCTAACCAAATGTACCTAAGGAGTAGCACGGCGCCGGATAGTCAGCAAATCAAAAAGCTACTATCGGGTAAATATGAAATCATTTAATTCAGAAGCATCTGCCTAAACTAACCCCCTCATTTTTGTTGGTTAAGAGAAGTGCTTCAGATAGTAATGGGCAAGTCTATGATTTTTGATGCAAGATTTCTTATTTCTTTCGGATATTGCAGTGTATTATACGCGAATATTATAGGTATTATAAAATATTATAGGTATTATAGAATATTATAGATATTATAAAATACTATAGGAATTATAGAATATTATAGGTATTATACGGTACTATAGGGTCCGCGTACCCAGTATTATACGAGTCGGTCACCCCTCGGGATAAACATCTAAAATCCACTCCTTACATCTCTGGGGAATTTTTGGAATTTTTCCGTTTTTTTCCGTTTCGAACGGAAAAAAAACCGGTTTGTTTCGATGGTTTTTTTCCGTCAACGAAAAAAACCGGTTTTTTTCGAACACTATTGTATTACCAATAATTTAATGCGCAAACATGTGGTACAATATTTATTTTCTTCTGTATATACTCTGCAAATTCAAGTGTGAGACAGTATCACACTTTTTTCTGCAGTACCACTGTGTCTCACACTTTCAAAAACTATTTTCTGCCGTTGAATAGCAATCACGTTTTAGAGAACAGCATCAGCTTTGGTTCAAAATCTCGGTTAAAACGAGCTACCATGTGATGGGGTTCTGATAGCAAACAACAACGTTCCTATAAATTTTTAAAACCATTAATTTACGATTATTTAATGTATTGTTGTTCTAAACCCCATCACATGGTAGCTTGTTTTAACCGGAATTTTCAACCAAAGCTGATGCTGTTCTCCAAAACGTGATTTCTATTCAACGACAGAAAATAGTTTTTGAAAGTGTGAGACACAGTAGTACTGCAGTAAAAAGTGTGATACTGTCTCACACTTGAGTTTGCAGAGTAGAGGAGCTATAAGCGCATCTGCAAACAAATTAACCCTTTATGCGAACATTTCACATCGGCAAGGGAAAAAATTTTTCTTTTGCATATTTACAATCTTTGTGACAAGCTAAACCAAAAATATTAAGAACTTTTTTTTCTAAGTTCAACCGTTCAGATTTTGTGATTTGTTGCCCAGGAGCAACATATAGCATAAAGGGTCCATGACTTGCCATAGATGTGCTCAAGCAGTGTACAACTAAATAGTGGCCAGAAATTTATTTCAAGTGTGTTGCAAGACGGCTTAGAAACTATGCGGCCATCTACCTGCCCCAGCCATGGCTGGGTGCGCCCGCAAACACCTGTGCGTACCCTTATGCGATATGTTGCTCCTGGGCAACATCGCTTTTCCTCCACCACGGTGACCCACAGAGGGTAAAAACGTTGCTAGTGGTGAGTTATAGTACTAAAGAGTTACTTCTGAAGAGTATCGTCCCCCCCCTCTCCCCACCTGCCGCTGGCGGGGCGCGCCCACGAACAACTGCGCTTACCCTTTATGCGATATGTTGCTCCTGGGCAACATCGCTACTCCTCCACCACGGTGACCTATAGAGAGTAAAGATGTTGCTAGTGGTGACTTACAGTACTGAAGAGTTACTTCTGAAGAGTATCGCTTCTCCCCCCTGCCGCTGGCGGGGCGCGCCCACGAACAACTGCGCGTACCCTTTATGCGATATGTTGCTCCTGGGCAACATCGCTATTCCTTCACCACGGTGACCTATACAGAGTAAAGACGTTTCTAGTGGTGAATTACGGTACTGGAGAGTTTTTTCGGAAGAGTGACGACCCACCACCCTACTCCCCACCTGCCGCTGGCGGGGCGCGCCCACAAACACCTTTGCGTACCCTTTATGCGATATGTTGCTCCTGGGCAACACTCCCTCGGGGGCCTCAACGAGTAGGGATATCACTGCGGGATCGTTTTTTGCCTTGTATCGTGAAGTTCTATGGCAGTCCAACTCGGAAAATTTTTTTTTTAGTCAGCCGCATTGTTTGCTTTGGTTTTAGACACATTTGAAAACTGCCTTTTCTGCTTGTTCATAATTGTCATAAATAGTCGTCGTGAAGGGCAGCATGAAGTCAGTTGCAGATGTGCGACGAGTTTGAGCTGCTCATTTTTAGATGGAGTAAGACCCATTCTTTCCACTCATGAACAGTTTTGAGCAAAAATTTAAAATACACAAGCGTCACGTGCGTCGAAACCTGTTTGTTGCCCAGGAGCAACATATCGCATAAAGGGTTTTAAGTTCACATAATTCTAAATTTTTCAGCATCAAAGGAAAAATAAAACACTAATATTTCGGGTTTTTGTCTTTAACTTTTTATTTTATTTTTTTAATAAAGTTTAGTTGCCGGTATTTTCTGTCCCTCTTTCTTTCTTTCTTTCTTTCTTTCTTTCTTTCTTTCTTTCTTTCTTTCTCTCTTTATTTATTTATTTATTTATTACTATTTTTTGCGCGCCCCAGTGACGGATGCTGGCCGTGTCCCCCAGCGCGCTGCAGCGCTACAAGTATAGACCTAACTGCCGGTAAAATGTAGTGCGGCGCGTCGCTCGCCCGAGTGCCCCATTGCGAGCGGGGTGGGGCGGGGCGGGGCGGGGCGGGGCGGGGCGCAGCTGACCCCGGGGGAAATGGACCCGGGCTTGACGACTGTCAGAGGGGAGGGAGGGGGAGCACAGGTGAGCGCGTGCGGCTCCAGGTGCTACAACGTGCCTTCCTGCTCTCTTTCGCTCGCTCTGTCTTTCTTTCTCTCTCTCTCTCTCTCTCTCTCTCTCTCTCTCTCTCTCTCTCTCTCTCTCTCTCTCTCTCTCTCGTCTTGTAAGTGCTCGTGCAGTCCTGTCCCGAGCGCGGAGATTTATCAGGCGATTAAGTGCGCTGGGCTGCGATCTGCAGCGTCCCGAGCGAGTGTGTGGATGTCGCACGCTGGCAGGTGTTTCGACCCGAGTGTCGCGCGCACACCTCTTGGGGAGTGGTTTTCGAGGGGTAAACAACTCTGAATTCGGTGTACAAATTTCGTGAATTTGAATTGAATTTGTCTGAATTAAATTGAATTCGTTTTGAATTAGCTTTGAATTTTTTGAATTTATTGCGAAGTTTTTTGAAATTATTGTGAATTTGTTGTGAATTTACTTGAATTCGTTTTGAATTCGCTTGAATTTGTTTTGAATTCGTTTTGAATTCGCGTGAATTAGTTTTAAATGCGCGTGAATTAGTTTGAATTAGTGTGAATTTTGAATTGGTGGTGTACATCAAAATTCGAAGTTATTTACCCCTCGGTGGTTTTCCCTTCGTCCTCTTGATGCGCAAGAAATTTCGCGTGCCGTCATAAGTGTTCGGATTGTTTCATTACATTTACCAGTGTGCAAATGTCAACCACTTTTATTCACAATGCAAGTCCTCTCCAGGGCGCCCCAGATCGCACCAAGGCTCGTTAGTGTGTTTGTTTGTTTGTTTGTTTGTTTGTTTGTTTGTTTGTGTGTGTGTGTGTGTGTGTGTGTTTTATCCTGTCTGAGATGTCCTTTGAAAGGCAAGACTTGTTCCTCCGGCATCAGATTCACCGACTACTTGTCCGTCTGTCAGTCTGTCTGTCTGTCTGCCTGACTGTCTGTCTGTCTGTCTGTCTGTCTGTCTGTCTGTCTGTCTGTCTGTGTTCGCCCCGTCCGCACTAGGTTGCCTCTGCCGACCTATGGGAAAGTAATTCCAAGTTTAATTGGTTCACCGGAAAAGCAGATCCGGCCGCGAGTCGCCGGAGGTGGCGGCGGACCGGATGAGGCTCCGGGAGCCTCACTCCCCGCCTTGCCCGGAGCCACCCCCACGCCTCCCAGAGGCATTCAGGTTGGACTGACGTGTCAGGGCTGACATTCACAGCGGACGAGCTGCCTGCGTCGCAAAGGGGGGAGAGAAGAAGAGAGAGAGAGAGAGAGAGAGAGAGAGAGAGAGAGAGAGAGAGAGAGAGAGAGAGAGAGAGAGAGAGAGAGAGAGAGAGAGAGAGACGGGGAAAATGTCGCAAACACCTACATAGCGTAGTCTTCAAAATGCAATAGGAATTTTAGACTGTGCAATTTTTGTTACTAATCTGTTTCTTTTTTAGCATACAGAAAGTTCGATCTGACAAATTTTCCAGTGATTTACTCACACATTTATTTTATTCTGATTGCAGGTGAGGAGCCATAGCGCGTCATCGTTTTGTGGTGAGAGTGTACCTGAGGCTGAGGTGAGCGCAGCATGTTGAGGCGGGGCGGGGCGGGGCGGGGCGGGGCGGGGCGGGGCGGGGTGGGGCAGGGCGGGGCGGGGCGCGGGGGCGTCAGCAGCGCAGCCCGGCGGACCTCGCGGGCGGCAGAGCAATCGCGATCTAAATAATGGAGCGGCCATCAGAGGTAGCCTCACGGTAGCCGGGGCCTCTGGGCTGGGCCGCTTGGGCGCGCGCCGGACTCGAACAGGTTCGAGATGGGGCCCTCGGGGGCGTGGCGGGGCGGGGCGGGGCGGGGCGGGGCGGGGCGGCTCGAACACTTTACCTTGTGGGCTTAGCGCCGCTGACCTCCCCTCAGTGCTGATTGGGACAGGCCGGAGGGAGCTCCGTACGGCTAACCCCATTAGGCGCCGTCGGCGAGGGAAGGCGAGAGAGAGAAAGGGAGAGAGAGAGAGAGAGAGAGAGAGAGAGAGAGAGAGAGAGAGAGAGAGGGAGAGAGAGAGAGAGAGAGAGAGAGAGGGGGGGGGGTAGCCGGAGTGCAGCTGTGTCCTTGTGGTCCTGTACGGACGGGTCCCACCGCGCCTTTCCCCTGGGCGGGGCTGGGCTGGGCTGGCCTAACCCGCACGCCTCGCTGGAATCTTTTGCGTCACCTCTATCTCTCTCTCTCCCTCCCCCTCTCTCTCTCTCTCTTTCACCCTCCCCCCACGCCTGTCCCCCTGGGCACACAACAGGCGCGTTAATCACAAATTCCAGGTGGCGCGGTGGTGGCATGGGGCTGGCACTTGCCCGCAGGTGCGCAGCGCGCGCTGACATTTTACGAAAAAAAGTTAAAAAAAAAGAAAAACAAGAAAAACACTTTCCTATTTTTGGGGGGCAAGTGTACTTTTTGTCAGTTTTTTTTAAGTGCCATCGTCTTTGGTGTGAGTCGGTCCAAATAAAACGAGCATCGAAAACCCATGACCCCCTCCGATTTTCATGAAATTTTTTTCTTAGGATGGCCCTATGGGTAGAAGCACAGGGCTAAAATGGTAGGCGTGAAAAAAATTTATTGGCTGAGAAAAAAAATATTTTCTAAATTTTGCCCTTTTTGGACAAAGTTTGGAACTTTTTCGACTATTTCGAGGTTTTAGGTACTAGGTGTCTGAAAATTGGTAACCGGAGGTAAAATTACTCAAGGAACAAGAATATGGCCACAAATGTGACCTACGACCATTTCCTCCCGAGATATCGGCTCCGAACTGTGAAAAATGTCGAAAAATACCCAAATCTTGGGGAAATGGTCAAAAATTCATTTTGTTGACCATCCCATGGTTCAGTCTTGTAGAGAAAGAGCCAATGAATCATATGCGATCCCACCCATATTTTTAGGACAAACCGTTTGGAAACTACAGCGTCTCAAAGTTTGGGGTTTTTAAAAAGCGGCGAAAACTTGTCATTTTTCACCTAGTGGGCCTACATTATCCGGCATTCCTAGCCTTAAAGAGTGGTTCGGTTGGGGCAGTGGAGGATTGGGACATGGCCAAGTGGCACTGCGATGCAGCGCAGCGCCCGCACACAGAGCGCCTGACGAACTGAGGTAGGCAAACCCGCCAAACAGCCCCTGGAAAGCAGGCCACCCAACTCGCTTCGTTTCGGCTGTGCGACCACCCATGTTACTTAGTAACTGATGTTTATGAAGAGGAAGCTGAGGCAGACCTGACTCCTCTAATGCCAAAGCTACATGCAAAAGTATTCTACTGGCCGCAGGACATGAAGACTGCGTCAGTCCCATTCCCTCACATTATCACAGATGTTACTTTACAAGAAAAGGGTGACAACATGATCCTCGCAGAAGGTGATTTTACAAAATTAATACAATTAAGAGTGATTAAAAAAATAGCAGCCTGGTATTCTTTGCATTGTAAATTTTTTTTGTGAGCAGTTGCTCTTTCTTTAAGGAGTTTTATTCTAGTCATAAAAAAGTAACTGACAATTTTTTTCTTTTTGTGCACCTAGTTTTTTACTTGTTTCAAGCACACTTAGAGGAAGAGCAGGAAAGGGGGGAGGGGAAGAGGTTGCACAGTGGCTGTAACGGCTGTGCACACTTGGGTGCTCGCACAGCCGAAACGAAGCGAGTTGGGTGGCCTGCCTTCCAGGGGCTGTTTGGCGGGTTTGCCTACCTCAGTTCGTCAGGCACTCTGTGTGCGGGCGCTGCGCTGCATCGCAGTGCCACTTTGCCATGTTCCAATCCTCCACTGCCCCAACCGAACCACTCTTTAAGGCTAGGAATGCCGGATAATGTAGGCCCACTAGGTGAAAAATGACAAGTTTTCGCCGCTTTTTAAAAACCCCAAACTTTGAG
>JAHWGI010000320.1:0-2500 GCA_029379305.1 Frankliniella fusca | reverse complement strand
TCAGACTGGTGGCTCTTGCGCAGTGTAGATACTCCTATTACTCTTGTTTATCCCTCTCTCTCTCTCTCTCTCTCTCTCTCTCTCTCTCTCTCCTTCTCTCTCTCTCTCTCTCTCTCTCTCTCTCTCTCTCTCTCTCTCTCTCTCTCTCTCTATCTCTCTCTCTCTCTCTCTCTCTCTCTCTCATCCGCCCCCGTCTCCGCGCCGATAACTAGCCCGTCACGCCATCAGCGATAACTGTTTTAGCGCGTCTGACGGCCTCAATCACTCAAAGAAAATTAATGTTTCCCCAACATCACTTTTTCAAGCGATGTTGCAACTTTCTTCTTTCTTCTTGCTCCTTCTCCTCCCCTCTCCTCCTCCTCCTCCTCCTCCTCCTCCTCCTCCTCCTCCTCCTCCTCCTCCTCCTCCTCCTCCTCCTCCTCCTCCTCCTCCTCTTCCTCCAGCTGTTCCATCGTGATCGCCCCGCTCGCGTCCGAACTTTGCGCCTGCGCCTAACGATGACGCCGTTACAATGCCAACGCCCCTCAATCGGGCGATTCCTGATGGCTGTAGCTGCTCGCCGTTGCTTCAGTCCGTCACTCAGTCCGTCCGTCTGTCTGTCTGTCTGTCTGTCTGTCTGTCTGTCTGTCTGTCTGTCTGTCTGTCTGTCTGTCTGTCTGTCCGTCCGTCCGTCTGTCTGTCAGTCTGTCTGCCCGTGGGGTGAAGTATTCTTCTCTCGCTGCGAAACTTCATCATCAAGAAAAATCTCCTTTTGATCCAAGTAAAAGAATTGCTCAAAAACAAATTTTCTCTTTAAACAAACCAGGATTGCTACTACTATACTTAAATCAAGAGACGATTTCTCTGCTTGATTTCGTGCAGGGCTCAACAACTGCATGTTTTGTACAAGACACGAATTAAAGAACGCGAGAAAAGTCAGGAAACTTCACGAAACTTGTAAGAAAAATTCATAAATAATGCAGAATTTATTCATTATTTTTTATTAAAGAAATTACGAAACAAAATCACTAGGGTGATTCGGGGAAATGAAGAAAACTGCACGTCAGTCGCGCCCTGAAATTCCCGGTTGTTGCTGAGGAGGCAGTCGCGCTCCTTTGTGTGCGGCGAGCTGAGGTGAGGCTCGGAGTCCTTATCTCCCCAGCGTAATTGCAGAAAGCTGCTTAATCTACGCGCCTGCCGAGACGAGTGAATCGTTAGGTTATCAGCCGGCGGGGCGGGGCGGGGCGGGGCGGGGCAGATGAAAGGCGGCGGTCGTGTTAATGGGGCGTGGCGAGCCCTGAGTGAAAGGGTTGGTGGGGCGCCCGTTACTTTGCAGGGCTGTTTCCTCCGCGGCTCCGGGAAGGCGATAGCCAAAGTTTTTCATTACCTGTACCCCGGCCCTACCCGGAGCCGGGCCGCCGCTCCGGAGCCGCCTCGGAGCCACCCCGGAGACGACCTGGAGCTCGCCCGGGGTCGACGATCACACGGAAAAAAAACTAAAATCGGCCCGGAGCTAGCCGTATTAGCGGATCCAATCTAGCACCTATGCATAATATTTAGCTGCCGTGCAAAGGTAGCCATAGCTAACCTTTGCTAACATATTCACTGTGCAGCTAAATATTTAGCAGATTTTTTTTTTAGTGCAGGCAGCTGATCTTATGACTCGTTCACGCTGTATGTATCGAAACTCACTGCCATAAAATTTCCATTATTCGAAGAGAAATACAAATGCACACACGTGATTCTTTTCGTCATGATGCAAATGAGTAAGCAAGAACCTTTTGCTCACGTGACCGTCGGTTTTGCCCGTTGTGCCTACTAAGCATAAGCATCCCGGCAGTCTCTATCTCTCTCTTTTAAAAATAAATAAAAATCCTATTTCCGTCAGGAGGACCAGGCGGGGCCCTTTAATAAAAAAAAAATCAGTGTATATATCAGGGAAAAATCAGAAATTAAAATTTTAAAAGAAACCGCAAAAATAGTAAAAAATCTAGAAACAATCAGAAAAAAAACCATAAAAAATCAAGGAAAATGAAAGAAAATTGGATAAATCTGTGTACGCTTGAATTCATGTGAAGGACCCCTCGGGAGCGGCCCGGTTGGACGTGTGAGGCGGGGGTGGGCATTTCACTCGGGGACGCATTTCCACTCCGCGGCTGCTGGAGCTTGGCCCTGTGTCGCTGCTGGAGCCTCGGCTGGAGCGAGCCGCTGGAGAGGAGGCCCCCCCCCCCCCCGCCCGCTCCAGTTTTCGGTCACGCCATTCCCATGTTAAGGGAACGCCCCACCGCGCCCCGCCCAGGCAGCACCGCCACCACGCCCTTCTTGTCCAGTGCAGGCGGTGCGCGTTGGGCCGCCGGTGGTGCTGGAAGCATGTCAGGTTGCTCCTGGACGCCCCCCCTCCCCCCCTTATCCCCCCCCCCTCCCTGATCCCCCCGCCCGCTGTGGAAACTTGCAGCGACGAGGTCCTCCCGGTCGGCTGATTGGATCACTGTACCCGGGCCAGCAGAGCGGGGTCGCTCGT
>JAHWGI010000319.1:0-12419 GCA_029379305.1 Frankliniella fusca | reverse complement strand
AATAAAGGCGTAATAGTATGCGTAATGGTAGCGTAATAAGAGACTAATAACCAAACTTCTCTTTATTCTCCTTAATTTTATGTCGTTATGGGCTGTTTTGGCTGTTTTTAGCTAAAGTCTGAATTTCGGAGCGTAATGTGCGTAATAGTCGGGTCACAGATTTTATGAGTGAATACCCCCTCGGTCGCACGGGGCATTTATTTGGGTTTCACTCCGGTCGCCTTTAAGTGCAATACTTCCAACATTTTTTTTTGCGGAGAAAAGAGAACAAAAGGTTGGCTCAGGGGATAAAGACAAAACGAGGGGGAAACAACTCTGAGATTTTTGTAAACCTCGTAATTCAGATTAATTTAAAAATGCAGAAATTTTTTAAAAGACATTCATATTGCTTCACAAAAATTCAGGAAAACTCACTAAAATTTTGGTAAAACTCAAGTAAAACGTCACAAAAACTCACCAAATGTGTTCACCAAAATTCACAGAGTTGTTTCCGGTTGTTTCCCCCTTGCGACAAAGTGATTGCGTACCACGAGGCAACAGAGGGGCGCGATTGCCTCGCGTTGGTGCGTGACAACGACATGACCGCCGTGTATGACGAGCTGAGTCGCTCTGCCTCTTCGACTCGTCCGTACAGCAAGCCGCGACCTCCCAGAAGGCAAGTCTCGTTCCCAGCATGCGTTCCGAATAGTTTCGGGCCGTGTCCTTACTCCTTGCGCTGGGACCCCTCCCCCTCTTCTCTCTCTCTCTCTCTCTCTCTCTCTCTCTCTCTCTCTCTCTCTCTCTCTCTCCCCCCCCTCTCGTGCACACACGCTCGCTCGCTCGCTCGCTCGCTCCCTATACTACAATGCCAATGTCCGGCACGGGGCAGTCTCCCCGCTTTCCTTACGGCTGCTCACTCCGGACTAATCACAGAGGGGCGCACACATTCTCATAAACAATCCGGTGCACCGTTCTGCAATCGAAGCGGCGGTGCCCGGCGGTGCCCGTGCCCCGGCGTGTGCTCGTGGGTGGGTTCAGCGCCGCGCCGCCGGTGCGCTATGGGGCCCTTGGGCTACCTATACGGCCAGGTAGGGCCCATTGCAATCATCCCGAGGCGAGGGGGAGGGCTACTTTCTCGTGTGTGTGTCTGTGTGCAGGGGACCCCCTGCTGTGGGTAAAAGAGTGAGTGAGCCGTAGTAGTCGCCGCGTGCCCGCGCGCTGCCCATAGGGTCTGGCCGCCACGCCACGCCTCCCGCACGCGACCACTCTCTGCCCCCCTGCCCTGCCCTGCCCTGCCCTGCCCAACCCCGATGCGGCCACCAGGTTCGGAGCAGCGGGTCGACCTTCCTCGCAATGTGTGTATCTTATTCTCTCGACCTCGCTTTTCTCCTATAACATCTCTTGTATCTAGTCTACATATATTCTTCCGTAATTTTGAGAGAAATTTCGGCGTCTTACCGTCGTAGATGCATGGTGTTGTGGCTCAGTGCATAGGACCTACCTTTCACTCTCAAGTTTCTTTAAGAGGGGTGCGGGGCAGTGCGACCGACATGCCTGTGTGCGTGTGTGTCAGTGTGTCTTTGCTCAGCCTTATGGGATCAGCGGCGCCCTTTGAATGGCCGACACGCAACGCCAATCGGGGCGATTGATACGATAAAAGGTCACCTGCTGGCTGCCGATAAGTGCGAGAGAGACAGGCGTGTCAGCCCCAGAGGGAGAGGGGAGAGGGCCGCAGGGCAGTGGCCAGTGCGTGGAGAGGCGCGCTCGCTGCCGCCAACCGCTCTCAGGCGCGTTTCAAAAACTCTTTTCATCGTTTGTTGCCTCACTTTTAGGACGCGATAAAACAAAATACTGTGGTAGCCGTAATGGTACCTTATACCGAATGAAGCTGTTTTCCGACCGCTCCCAATAAAAATGACCATGAATTTTCTGAGTTCCCAGGGCCAGGGTGGCTGTGGAACGGAGGTGTTTCGCGCACGGCGGTCTAGAGTTTTTAACACTTTTAGTGACAGCGCAGTAGCAGCAGCGGGGAGAAACGAACTGAACAACAATTAAACACGTCGACAATGGCCCACAACAATTAAAGCTTCAGCTTCCTTTCGCAGCTATGCTAGGCTCTAAACTTTATAATGCTACAGGCTGTAAAACGAAAGGTAAACAAGGTGTTGCGCGCCCTCTGGGGTGCACAGCCTCTGAACAGAATGTCGTCCTCGAAAGCTTCCAATAACGTCAAATCCAGTCACTGCCCCTACTCTTTTATGATAAGACAAAGTGGAAAGCGCCTGCTAGTGTTTTATACACTCAGAAAAAGCATGTTCTTGTATCGTGAACAATACTTAAACCAAGTAAAAAATACTTGATAGTCTCAAATACAATTGCACATAGGTATTTGGGCTAAGTCAACCCCAATTTCTTCTCAAATCGTTCCCCTTCCCAATATGACACATTTTCTTGGTCCAAGGCTGATATATATATATATATATATATATATATATATATATATATATATATATATATATATATATATATATATATATATATATATATATATCAGCGAACGTCCATGGCCCTATCAAACAACGGCTCTCGAGAATGGCGCCGGAATGGCGCTGATAAACCCGCCTAGTTGATGCCGCTTTGGAGCTCATCCACTTTCCCCCCTGCTTGCGCTGGTGGACGACGGGAGATGTGTCGTCACCCGGTCCCCCGACCCTCTTGGCCCCCGTGTCCGCTCTAATGTGGGAAGCGAGGTGTCGCGGAGCGTGAGTCACCCGACCGTTTGGGCCTGACCGGCTCTCACTGGGGCGATGTTCAGCCCGGTCGAATGCCCCGCGCCGCGCGCTGCTGATGGCGATGGCGCGCTCATGGTAGTTGCACCTTATTTCGCGCCAAACGCTTCTCTCCCTCTCTTGGCCGACTAACCTCTCTCCCGCTGCACCCCGCCGCGTGTGTATCTCCTCCTCGGGCGGTCTGCAGCGGCGTAGAGAAAATCCAGCGAAATGCCTCTGCAGATGGGGGAAGCTGGCGGGAGCAGTAAAAGAACCCCGCGCGTGTATGCGTGTAGGTTAGGTGTAGGTGCGGCGCGCTGGAATGATGAGGGAGATGGCGTGGAATCCAGGCAGGGCAAGGGCAAGGACGTTTGAGGTTCCCCACTCGCGGCTATCACCATTTCATCAGGCCGGCTGGTCCCGGAGATGAATGGCCCGGGCGGCGCGACAGGCGGTTAACAAATGAGTGTCGCCGCGAGTGAGTGTTCCCGCCAAACGGCGCCCCGTTAACGTGTGCCGCGGCGGTCGCTGCGGCGGCGCGAAAGTCGAATTTATGAAAGCAGCTCGCCGCCGAGATGGGCGCGGGGAGCGGGTCACCTTTGGGTGCGGGCTGAGCCGAGCGACGTCTCATCAAAATCCTGTAGAAATTAGTGTTATGAATCATTCAACATGTTTTTTATAACATGTATTTTTTTTACGGTAAAATTAGGATTAGCTTTTGCGTCGGAGGCTTGCACCTCATGTCCGGTCCCGATCCAGCGTTGGGCCTCCTCCGCCAGCTGGCGTTAGCGGGCTGTGAGGTCATAATTGCGAGCGGCACAGTTTTATCTGCAAAGGTCTGAAGATCATCACTTTAGGGGCTAATCAATCGCTGCGAAATGGGTGCACCTAAATGCGGCTGCTGCCGCTGATGATGATGAAGAAGTTTATTTTTACGGCCAATCAATGGTCGGACAGGCAGACGGGCGGACGGACGGCTACCGGCCCGCTTTATATATTCGAGCGAAAGAAGAAAAAAAAGCAGAGTACGAAATAGAAAACGTAAAGTGCGTCGCCGAACGGAAACGCAATGCGAGCGGCAGTAGACGACGCGTTTATAGGAGAATTACGGACTTAGTCGACCGCTCGAATGCTACGCATTCCTCCGTTGCTGGGCTGCGGCGCTCGGCAGCGTGCATCTCCTATTGCCTCGGCCTTGACGTGTGTGTGCGTCTCTGTGTGACAGAGAGAGAGAGAGAGAGAGAGAGAGAGAGAGAGAGAGAGAGAGAGAGAGAGAGAGAGAGAGAGAGAGCATTTCGTCGGGCAAAGAAACGTCTTCCTATTTTATTCTTGATTTGACTGTAAGGGTTCTTCTCTGGCCTTTTTCATTTGACCGAACCGAACGAGTCGCGCTGTGGCCTGTGACCGGGTTGGGCCGGCCGGGTCAGGCTGGGTGTTCTCCACGAGCTATCCTGCACCGATCTCGGCTGGGAAAGAATTTGGGAGTTGACTGAAACTGGTTGTGGGGCTGAGATTGGCGTAGCGTGCCCCATCGGTCGTGGATCACAGGAGAGAGAGAGAGAGGGAGGGAGAGAGAGAGAGAGAGAGAGAGAGAGAGAGAGAGAGAGAGAGAGAGAGAGAGAGAGAGGGGGGGGGGAGTGGAGATGTGGGAGTTCGATGCAGCAATTACATCGCCATTAAAATCTTTCTGCGTTGCGATGTCGGAATGCAGATGCTTGTAGTTCAGCAAAGCGGGAGAGGTGGATGGGGTTATATGCACGAGATATATTTTCTTCGTGGCGAGGAAAAACATGAAAGTCCAAGTGTCCCATGTTAAACGTGTCCGTCCCTTCGCAGTGTTGTCCACGACGACGGTGCCCCATACTTGCTGTCCCGAAAGTGAAAAATAAAACGAACAAATGAGCTTAACTGTTTCTTTCGGACAGCTTCAGTGTTGTGTAAAATAATATTTAAAAAAGAAATCTGGAAACTGAGTCTCTACATTTTTCTCCAATGAAGTGGCTTTTCTCAAATATTCATCCTTCCCCATCAAAGTATCAGACATCGTACTCTGAAATTTTACCTGTTGCGATCCGTCTAAAAACTTTCAGTACGTCGGACGTCTTCAGTAAAAGTATTTTTTTTTTATTAAAGCCGGGGTCGTGGTATGCAGTTGAGAATGCACCTGGCCCACTCCCAGACCGCCCCGGGCCTTGCCGGGCCCGCCCCGGGCGCGCAGCGGCCCCGGCACCCATTGTTTACTTCGAGTATTGTTTCCGCACTGATGCGGATCATCCTACAGCGCCAATCTCGTTTGGGCTGCAGCGTCCAGGCCCGTGACCCTTGGGACGCTCTTTTTCTCACCTGAACGGCCTGTTCGTTACCGTTCTGCTGCAGAGTATCGCCGGACCGGAGTGTTGTGGGCGGGAAACCTACGAATTAAAAGTCTTTATGCTGCAACATTACTTTCCACAAGATGCGCTACCGAGGGGTCATTCACTAAAAATATCAGTGTGCACCCTTGAACTCAATAAGAAAAAATTCTAACGCTAACGCGTTAAACGGCCCCCTAGGTCTTAACACTTACTTAAGAATTAAAAAGACTTTAATAATATTCAGTGACAACGCTCTCTGAAAACCAAATTTTTAATTTTATCTGCCTCACTTTTGCTACACAAAATGTTGGTGGGCCACATATCAACAAAGCTGCCGCGCCACAAGCAATCACCATAAAAACCAAAGTTGCGGGAAACAAATTAACAATTACGAAAAAAAAAATGCGATTTTAGGAAATTCTGGTATGCCCGAACTCAGAGTCAATTAATGTTTTGGTTTCATAAAATACTTTCGCGGATGGTCTTTGTAGATATTGAGCCACAAAAATTTTACATTTTTGGTTAAGTAACTCAATATGTTTAGCCTCAGTGTTTGATCTGTGTCATTAGTTTAAGTCGCATGACAAATTTCATCCTTGTCGATCAAACAACTTCGAAATTAGCTTTTCAGTTAAGACATGTCCGATCAGCTTGATTTTTAAACTGTAGGCTCATTGAGCAATGGTCATTCGAACACTGAATTGACATTTTTACTCCAACTTGTTCTTCTAATTTTTAGTTTTTGAACTACTGTGCATTAGTTGAATCAACAGGTCCCCCCTCCCTCCCCAGCCACGCCTCTCTTCCCCGGCGCGCCGAGGCGTCGAGCTCCAACAATAGCGACCCGGCTCGGCACAGGGTGCTCGGCTCGCAATTGCCATAGAAACACAGGATGCAAACGCGTGTCATACAAAAACTGACAGACAGCTTGTCATCAGACATACCTCAAAAATTTTCTAATTTTTCGTAGTATTTTTCATTGTAATTTTGTACTAATCGTCTCGACACGATTGGTCGCGGCCATAAGGGGCCATCGTCAAGAATAAATAAATAAATAAATAAATAAAAAATTCTAACGCTAACGCGTTAAACGGCCCCCTAGGTTTTAAAACTAGCCACAGAATGAGAAAGAACTTAAGTCAGAACTATTTGCGAGAATCACATCACGAATTTAATGATTTCATCCGCTAAACAGAAGTCCCAAAAATTGAGCTATTATTTTATTTTATTTTTTCTTCTTTTTTGGTTAAGTAACTGAATATACCACGGTCCTCATTCCTCCCCTGCGCGCCACGCAGAGGGGCAGAGGGGCCGAGCGCCCGAGCACCCGAGCCTGCGACAATGCCGATTCGGCTTGGCTCGCTGGCACTCCTGGCCGCACGGCAAACGTAGGCACGTAGGCTAGACAATCCGCAGCCAGCTGGGGGAAGCGCCGCCGCCTTCGACAAACCAGAGCGCAATTGAGGTGTGAGTGCCCAGTCCTGTCGTTTCTAGGTTCTAGGCTGGGACCTCTACTCAACAAAAGAAGGCCGGTGGCCCGGCTGGGGCCGCCGCCTCCGACAGAAAAAGGCGCGTTTGAGGTGTGAGTGCCCAGTCCTGTCGCTTTCATGGTTCTAGGCTGGGATCTCCACTAACGCTTCAGCGACTATTTATTTTAGCTGAACAATATGTTAGACAGCCGAAATAAATGTGAAAGAGGCAGTTTCAGACATGCGGAAATCGTTTCCCAAAGTTGCAGGGAGGTTTAATCAGTACTTAGGGAAAATATTGGATTCGTAAAATTATTTACGTAAATACACACCATTTCAAGAGTTCTGTTCACCAGATTGAAGTCAAACTTACCAAAACGTTTTCTGCTGGTTCAGAAACAATATTTACGCATTCAGTTCGACTTGTCAACGTTTTGATAACTTTATACAATGATTTAAAGTCGCGAGGTGAGAGCCTCAGTCCCCGGCCGTAGCGGAGAGGGCCGGAGCGGGGCCGACGACACGGCGCCACACGGCGTCCCACCTCAAACCAACCTTCAATATATTTGGCAAGTTTTTAATTTGGTGACGACGCTAAGTTATGTTGCAGGCCTTTAGCACACATTTATGGAAGCCACTACACATTCACAAGGAACACAGAGGCAGACACAGAGGCAAATCGTGAATTTTATCCGTCTCACATTTCCAACACAAACATGGCGCTGAGCGGGCCAGCTGTCAACAACGCGCTTGGCAACCACTAAATCGACCCACCAGGCAAGAAGTAAAGGGTTCTAGTTTCACATTTGACTCACACTTACCATTAAATGCAATAGAAATTAAAAATATTGGGTCAAATCTCTCAGTGAGAGCCTAAATCGTGAATTTTATCCGCCTCACATTTCCAACACAAACATGGCGCCGAGCGAGCCAGCTATAAACAACGCCTGCTTGGTGTCCACTCAAACCAACACAAAATATATTTTGCTTGTTTTAGATTACGTAACAACGTAAAATGGTGTTGCAGGCCTTTAGTAAACAACGGTGCAAGCCTCCACGCATTATTACGGAACACAAGGGTTGACTTATTTGTATCTTTCAGTGAAAACATGAATTGAGGATTTACTCTGAGGTTGGCGGTATTGTCACAAGCCCCGCCCACGGCGAAATTACAGTCCCAGCCAACAATCAGGAGCCGCGGCGGCTAGCTAGTGGTCACGTTTGAAAGTCTCCTGGTGCTGAACCCTTTTACACGGCGTGAATCTGCAACGATTCTGACGTGACCACTCTTTGCGGTGAAACTTTTGGATATCGAGGTACAAAGCAACAGGCGGACGTTTTTATTGGTTGGATTTTCGCGCGAAACATTTCTATTGGCCAGAGAATTTTGGAGGGTGTCAATTTTGGCTCGGCACAGGGTGCTCGGCTCGCAATTACCATAGAAACTGACGATGCAAACTATTCTTATGCAAAACTGGACAGACAGTTCGACATTAGACCTGCCTCCAAAATTTTCTAATTTTTCGTAGTATTTTTCATTGTAATTTTGTACGAATCGGCTCAGCACGATCGGCTGCGTCCATAAGGGGCCATCGTCAAGACTAAAAATTCTAACGCTAACGCGTTAAACGGCCCCCTAGGTTTTAAAACTTGCCACAGAATGAGAAAGTACTTAAATCAGAACTATTTGTGACAATCACATCACGAATTTTATCCGCTAAACAGGAGTCCCAAAAATTGAGCTATTTATTTTATTTTATATTTTCTTCTTTTTTGGTTAAGTAACTGAATATACCACGGTCCTCATTCCTCCCCTGCGCGCCACGCAGAGGGGCCGAGCGCCCGAGCAGCGACAATGCCGATTCGGCTTATGGCTCGCCGGCACTCCTGGCCGCAGGGCAAACGTAGGCTAGACAATCCGCAGCCAGCTGGGGGAGGCGCCGCCGCCCTCGACAGAACGGAGTGCGTTTGAGGTGTGAGTGCCCAGTCCTGTCGTTTTTAGGTTCTAGGCTGGGACCTCCACTCAACAAAAGAAGGCCGGTGGCTCGGCTGGGGGAGGCGCCGCCGCCTCCGACAGAACGGGGCGCGTTTTTGGTGTGAGTGCCCAGTCCTGTCGCTTTCATGGTTCTAGGCTGGGACCAACCAACCTAGAATATATTTAAAACTTTATAATCTAGTGACGACGTTAAGTTTTGTTGCAGGCCTTTAGCACACAGTTATGGGAGCCACTACACATTCACAAGGAACACGGGGCAGACACAGAGGCAAATCGTGAATTTTATCCATCTCACATTCCAACACAAACATGGCGCCGAGCCGGCCAGCTGTCAACAACGCGCCTTGACTACCACTAAATCGAACCGCCAGCCTATAATTAAAGGGTTCTAGTTTCACATTTGCCACACACTTACCATTAAACGAAATAGAAATTAAAAATATTTGGTCAAAACGCTCTGTGAGAGCCCAAATCGTGAATTTTATCCGCCTCATATTTAAGACACAAACATGGCGCCGAGCGGGCCAGCTATAAACAACGCCGCCTTGGGGTCCACTCAAACCAACTCAAAATATATTTTGCTAGTTTTAGATTAAGTAACGACGTAAAATGATGTTGCAGGCCTTTAGCAAACAACGGTGCAAGCCTCCACGCATTTACGCGGAACACAAGGGTTGACCTATTTGTATCTTTCAGTGAAAACATGAATTGAGGATTTACTCTGAGGTTGGCGGGATTGTCACAAGCCCCGCCCACGGCGAAATTACAGTCCCAGCCAACAATCAGGAACCGCGGCGGCTAGCTAGTGGTCACGTTTGAAAGTCTCCTGGTGGTGAACCCTTTTACATGGCGTGAATCTGCAACGATTCTGACGTGACCACTCCTTGCGTTGACACTTTTGGATATCGAGGTACAAAGCAACAGGCGGACGTTTTTATTGGCTGGATTTTCGCGCGAAACATGTCTATTGGGCAGAGAATTTTGGAGGGTGTCAATCTTGGCTCGGCACAGGCTGCTCGGCTCGTAATTACCATAGAAACTGACCATGCAAACTAGTTTCATGCAAATCTGAACAGACAGTTTGACATCACACATATGTCTCAAAATTTCTAATTTTTCGTAGTATTTTTCATTATAATTTTGTACGAATCGCTTGGGCACGATCGGCTGCGTCCATAAGGGGCCATCGTCAAGAATAATAAAAAAAAATTCTAACGCTAACGCGTTAAACGGCCCCCTAGGTTTTAACACTTTCTTGAGAATTAAAAAGACTTTAATCATATTCAGTCACAACGCTCTCTGAAAACCAAATCGTGAATTTTATCTGCCTCACTTTTGCTACTCAAAATGTCGCACGGCGGGCTAGCTATCGACAACGCTGCCGCGCCGCAAGCTATCACCATAATAACCAAAGATGCAAAACAAATTACCAATCATAAAAAAAAATAAAAAAAAAAACGATTTTAGGAAATTCTGGTACGCTCGAAGTTAATTCATGTTTTGGTTTCATAAAATACTTTCGCGGATGGTCTATGTACATGATCTACAAAGTTTTTACCTTTTTGATTAAGTAACTCAATATGTTTAGCCTCAGTGTTTGATCAGTGTCATTAGTTTAAGTCACATGACAAATTTCATCCTTGTTGATCAAACGACTTAGAAATTAGCTTAATTTTCAGTAGAGACATGTCCGATCAGCTTGATTTTTGAACTGTAGGCTCATTGTGCAATGATCATTCGAGCACTGAATTGACATTTTTACTCCAACGTGTTTTTCTAATTTTTAGTTTTTGAACTACTGTGCATGAGTTGAATCAACAGGTCCCCCCTCCCTCCCCAGCCACGCCTCTCTTCCCCGGCGCGCCGAGGCGTCGAGCTCCAACAATAGCGACCCGGCTCGGCACAGGGTGCTCGGCTCGCAATTCCCATAAAAACACGGGATGCAAACGCGTCTCATACAAAAACTGACAGACAGCTTGTCATCGCACATACCTCAAAAATTTTCTAATTTTTCATAGTATTTTTCTTTGTAATTTTGTACTAATTGGCTCGACACGATTGGCCGCGGCCATAAGGGGCCATCGCCAAGAATAAATAAAAATAAAAAACTCACGTGCGTGAGCAATAGGCACCCCTAACGGGGGCCTAAAAAATCAGAACTATTTGCGAGAATCACATCACGAATTTTATCCGCTAAACAGAAGTCCCAAAAATTGAGCTATTATTTTATTTTATATTTTCTTCTTTTTTGGTTAAGTAACTGAATATACCACGGTCCTCATTCCTCCCCTGCGCGCCACGCAGAGGGGCCGAGCGCCCGAGCAGCGACAATGCCGATTCGGCTTATGGCTCGCCGGCACTCCTGGCCGCAGGGCAAACGTAGGCTAGACAATCCGCAGCCAGCTGGGGGAGGCGCCGCCGCCCTCGACAGAACGGAGTGCGTTTGAGGTGTGAGTGCCCAGTCCTGTCGTTTTTAGGTTCTAGGCTGGGACCTCCACTGAACAAAAGAAGGCCGGTGGCTCGGCTGGGAGGCGCCGCCGCCTCCGACAGAATGGGGCGCGTTTGGGGTGTGAGTGCCCAGTCCTGTCGCTTTCATGGTTCTAGGCTGGGACCAACCAACCTAGAATATATTTAAAACTTTATAATCTAGTGACGACGCTAAGTTATGTTGCGGGCCTTTAGCACACACAGTTATGGAAGCCACTACACATTCACAAGGAACACAGAGGCAGACACAGAGGCAAATCGTGAATTTTATGCGTCTCGCATTTCTAACACGAACATGGCGCCGAGCCGGCCAGCTGTCAACAACGCACCTTGACAACCACTAAATCAAACCGCCAGCCTAGAATTAAAGGGTTCTAGTTTCACATTTGCCACACACTTACCATTAAACAAAATAGAAATTAAAAATATTTGGTCAAAACGCTCTGTGAGAGCCCAAATCGTGAATTTTATCCACCTCATATTTAAGACACAAACATGGCGCCGAGCGGGCCAGCTATAAACAACGCCGCCTTGGGGTCCACTCAAACCAACTCAAAATATATTTTGCTAGTTTTAGATTAAGTAACGACGTAAAATGATGTTGCAGGCCTTTAGCAAACAACGGTGCAAGCCTCCACGCATTTACGCGGAACACAAGGGTTGACCTATTTGTATCTTTCAGTGAAAACATGAATTGAGGATTTACTCTGAGGTTGGCGGTATTGTCACAAGCCCCGCCCACGGCAAAATTACAGTCCCAGCCAACAATCAGGAGCCGCGGCGGCTAGCTAGTGGTCACGTTTGAAAGTTTCCTGGTGGTGAACCCTTTTACACGGCGTGAATCTGTAACGATTCTGACGTGACCACTCTTTGCGGTGAAACTTTTGGATATCGAGGTACAAAGCAACAGGCGGACGTTTTTATTGGTTGTATTTTCGCGCGAAACATTTCTATTGGCCAGAGCATTTTCGAGGGTGTCAATTTTGGCTCGGCACAGGGTGCTCGGCTCGCAATTACCATAGAAACTGACGATGCAAACTAATTTTATGCAAAATTGGCCAGACAGTTTGACATCCGACCTGTCTTCAAAATTTTCTAATTTTTAAAATTATTTTTTAATTGTAATTTTGTAAGAATCGCTTGGGCACGATCGGCTGCGGCCATAAGGGGCCATCGTCAAGAAGAATAAAAAACTTTCTGGCGAAAGCAATAGGCCCCCCTAACGGGGGCCTAAAAACTCACGGGCGTGAGCAATAGGCACCCCTAACGGGGGCCTAAAAATAAACTCACGGGCGTGAGCAATAGGCCCCCCTAACGGGGGCCTAAAAACTCACGGGCGTGAGCAATAGGCACCCCTAACGGGGGC
>JAHWGI010000318.1:1385000-1393475 GCA_029379305.1 Frankliniella fusca | reverse complement strand
TTCGTCCTGCACCCAGAAAGTAAAGAAATGCAGCAGGCACCACCAGGCCCACCCACGAGGCACTCACTCCACATTCCACACCAGGCACCCACCCCCCCGGGAACCAATATGGGATCGGGCTCCTACCATCTGGGGCACCAACCACCCATTGCCCTTTCCTCTCTGCCAAAGGCCACAAACCACAAATTAGTCGGCACACACCCTTAGCTTCCGGAAAAAAAATCTCTTCTCGTTACCAGGGAAACACCAACAAGCCCAATTTGATGTCGTGCCCCCCCCCCCCCCCCCCCACCTATTTAGGCACCGCTTACCTCCCACACCCACCCCGTCCCGGACCCTAGCCGTGTACCAAACCCGCCCCCCCCCCCCCCCCCCCCCTCCCCCCCGGGTTTGTCTTGCTTTTCGCCCTAGCAGCACCGCAGCTTTTAGTAGCAGCAGAGAGACAGTTGTGGATAGCAGCAGTCGCGGCCCGCCCATTTCTGTTATTGCCGTGCCTTATGTCTTGAGGATCTTTTGACCCCCCTGCGGCCTGGCGTGGGGGGCGGGGGGTGTTGTTCGGGCGGGGTTTGGTGTTGGCGGGGCGTGGCGCGACGTTGACCCATGTGGGCCCCCCGGCCCTGCCCCCCACCCCCACCCCCCCCCCCCCCCCCCCCCCTCCCCGCGCCTGCAAAAGGTCACCACGCTGGAATGGAACTGCGCCTGTGCCTTGCCGCGCAAACGGTACTTCCTCCTAACACTAGGGCCCAGTGCCAGAGCAGCAGGGCTGTCAGGTCGGGGGAGGGGGGGAACGGGGGGGGGGGCCCGGGAGGAGGGGGAGGGTGAGGGGGGGAATGAGGGGGAGGCAAAATGATAGGGCATTTTAAGCGGGATCCGGCTGCAGCGACGCGCTGCGGCGCCATGCTGCTGTGGCAAAACTTGGCTTAACGTAGTTTTACACAGGGAATCTTCACCGACTTACAACTTTACCAGGCGGCGGGGTGCGCGCGGGCGGGGGAGGCGGGGGTGGAAGATGGGGACGGGTGTAATGGCCGGCATATCTGTTTTGAGATGATTTTTGAAGTTGGCGGTTTGGAGGCGTCGCTTTTCCTGCTCCGTGAAATGGTAGCAAAACACATTTTCGCAGTAGGGCGGCGGCCGGACCCCATTGGGGGGTGGATTGAGCAGAAGTAGTTCTAGTAGTGTCTGCACAGTTCCGGGAGCCCATAGCGACACCCTTGTCGGAGACGGTGGTGTTCATGATGGCGGTGGTGGGGACTCACCTTGTAGAGCGTTGGCCGGTCGGGTGCGTTGGCCGGGCTGGGCTGGCTGGTGCCAGGATGGTGGCGCGGTGTGAGGGGATTGCCGCCACACACACACGTCGAACACACTAGTGCTGAAAGGATATGGGTTGGGTTGATCTGGTAGAGTTGGGCACCATGGGAGGCGGGGACGCGTGCGCTGTCCAGGTATGAGGCGGTGGGTAACGAAACCGGGTGTACGGTTCGTTGGCCCTTCTCCGCGTTCCTATCTCCCCGTCTGGCCCGTGCCTCCTCGTCATGCCTCTCTCTGTTGGAGCTTTTTCTCGTCTCTCTCTCGTTGACCTCCTCCTCCTACAGGTGTCGTCGTCATCCTCGTCGTTCTGTTCCTCGAAGTAAGTCGGTGAAGAGAGCGGCGGAGTCGCGCTCTTCGGTAGACAGCATGTTCGTACAGGGCTCCTCGTCCGAGGAGGTATGAGGGAGGAGGCGGTCGGTGGGGGGGGCCTCGGGGGGTCGGCGATGCAGGCCGTCCGTCATGCTGCCACTGGGACGCTCTCCCGGCGCCCCGGCTCCCACTGGCGCCCCCGGGCCTGGCCTGGGCCCCGTGGAGGCCCTCATGGGCCGGGCTTTTAGGGTGGCGCTGGGGCCGGCGTGGTTGGGCCTCCCCGGTGTGGCCCGGCTAGGTGTGCCGGCCGCGTCTGGGGTGCCAATGTTCTGGCGTGTGGGGTTGGGTTTTTTTGGTGAGGCGTGCGCCCGGGCATGGCATCGTTCGTCCTGCAACACGGGGAGTCGCGGAGCGGTCAGATAACATTAGACGGGCGGTAATGAGAGCCTGTTCTTTGTGGGTGGGTTGGAGCTTGTTGTCGACAAAAATGAAAAATAGGGTTTTCTAGCTCGAAGGGAATTGTGTAATAGTACTGTTAATAATGTTAACCAGTAGTAAGAGAAATATTGCTTTAGAGAAAGCAATAAAAAAGTTACATTTTAATATATAAAGGGGAAGACTGAGAGTTGTCTTGTGGTTGCTCGTCTCAGACTCAAGAATAGTTTTTCTATTCTAGAATTCTCTAGTCTTTTTATATTGGATTATAGTTATATTTTTTCATCCTGTCATTGGCGTGTAGTAGACAAGTAGTAGAGGATTCATATACTAAGTATATTAGTTTTTTGGGAGAGCTAGAAAACTTGTGATAAACAATAGTGAGACATGAGGCAGGCCCGAATCAGACTCACTCTGTGGCGACAAGAATGACGGTCCAGCATAAGAGCAGACCCCCGCCGGTGGCGGACGATCTGTCCGCACGAGCGCGATGCGCTGTGCAAATCGGAAAAAAATAAAAAATCGGACTGGTGCTAGCGCTTGAGCGGACGCCATCTAGCATCCGTACAATTTATTTAGCTGTCGTGCAAAGGAGCTAGTGTTAGCACAGGTGATATATTGTACTATGCCGAGCTTGTCGTAGCGCAAATTGTTTTTAGTGCACAGGTAAAAGTGTCAGTGGGGCGAGGGGTGCGTAGGCAGCGATCGAGCGAGACCGCTTAGCTCCGAGAGGCGTGGAAAAAATAGCACAGCAGCAGCATTTTCTGTCTTCTTTGCCTGACGTGTAGCGACGAGAGCGAGACCATCGGTACGGCTTAGCCGTCGCGCGCTTCGAATAATAACCGACGGTCGAAGCCGTCCAAGTTCATGCTAACAGACGGCCTCATCCCTCACGGGCGGCGGCGGCGGGCGCTGTGCAGATATGGGCCCCACTTCGACTACCCCGCTCCAACCCCCCGCGCCTCCTCGCGGCTTTGTGAGCATGCTTGTGTGTGGTGCCCGAGCAGGATCGAGGAGGACAGAGAGAGAGAGAGAGATGGAGAGGCAGAGAGAGAGAGAGAGAGAGAGAGCACGAGAAGAAGGAGAGAGAGTGATGATGAGATGAGAAGAGAGAGCGAGAGAGGAAGAGGGAGGAAGCAGGGATTACACAAAGTCTTCTCTTTAAGGAATCTAGAATAATCCGGCAGAGAGAGGAGGGGCGGTACAGGCGAGCAGCGGTACAGCCCGCCGTGCCGCACGCACGGAGCAGCGCAACAGCAGTGATGTGTGCGGAGCGAGCCAGAGGAGAGAGAGAGAGAGAGAGTAGAGGAGGCGAGGAGCGTGAGAGAGACGGAGAGAGGCAAATAAATATATTACATTAGCTAACGGGCCCGCGCCCGTGCTTACACAAAACCTGCAATGCGTCGCGCGCGCTCGCGCCGGGCTTTTGTGTGGAAATCAATAAAACACACTCGTTTGTAGGAGTGAGGATGCGTCGGCGCGCGTCAGTTTGTGTGATAGTGTGTGCGACGCGCGAACGCTGAGTGTATAGTTGTGCACACAACGCGCGAATAGTGCGCCTGTCGCGGGAGCCAGACTCTCAATCGATTTCGAATAAGTGTACGAGAATATAATAAATTGGGATGGTTTTGATAGTGTATTGCGTTGTTTTTCTCTCCGGAGGAGGAACGAACGCGATGGCGCGCTCACTACAAGCGCAGCACATCGGCAGAAAGAAATGGGACAGAAGAGGAAGGGCGCGCATACGCGATTGCATTCGCGAAGTAGCCGCGTCTATCAAGAGTCAAAGTGGTCACTAATTCCGGCGGCGGCAGGTGGCGGCGCGAAACAGACGGACGCGCTTGCACTGCACTGCCCCATCCTGACCTACGCTGGCTACCGCTGGCTACAAGCACACCGCGCATGCCACATGAAAGCGACACTCGCGGTCACCGCACCGTACCGCACCGCCCGGACGCGAGTGGATCCAGGACCATCAGGGCAGCCGTAGAAAACCGTGCGCGCCAACTAAGTCCGATGTAGGTGCCTGCTCTTGCGCCGCCTGCACTGTTCAAATTTTGTATGATTGTAATTTCCTCCGAGCGCATCTTCGTCCTCGTAATACGGAACGATTAGTGAAATCCCAACACTTCTCTGTATCAGAAAAGGACCCGAAAGGACCCTTTTGCTGCTGCGACCTTCAAAGTGAATATTTTGTCGGCCAGTCGAGCATAGCATTTTTGAAGCGCAGTCTATATTTTTAAATACACGAGACCCTGTGGAATAATTCCTGAAGAGTTGTATTAATAATGTCAGAGGCCAAGATGTATTTTCCCCAATAGTTCTGGTTAAACTAAGCAGATTTACGGACGGGCATGTTGAATGTTCCGAAGAGTTCTAGTTCTCAATACAGAGGACTGTTGTAATATTAACGAAGGAGTTCTGGCAACTTTTTTCACACAGCTCAGAGCGGTGCTGTTGAATTTCACGACATATAACACATACTTTTTTAATTACAAAAAACAATAATGATAATAATTACAAAACTGTTTCTCTCCCTGCTGCGTTGCGCGACTTGTATATAAGAGTTCTGACGAGCGCCCTCGCCGCTAGCATAACGCGGAACAAAAAGGCGCCCCTCCTACACGAGATATACGAGCGCGACACGCGGCGTCTCCCGCACCCCCTACCCTCTGCCCCTACACTGCCACCCCGATGTTCAAGAGCGTTCCGTCACGCCCCCGCGTCGCAATGCTATACTACATATACACCCGACGGCACTCGACGTCTTCGTGCACTCCGGGACACCCTCGTAACGATCTCACCGGTCCCTGCCAAGCGCGCCAGCAGGGCCAGCAGAAGCGCGGCGCGGAGAGCAGAGAAGAGCACGAGGAAACAGGGAGGGGAGAGTGGTCGTCGAGAGATAGAGATGAGGCGAGAGGAGAGAGCGGAACGAGAGAGGAAAGAGGCAAGTAGAGAGAGAATGGAGGGAGGCAAGGAGAAACAAAAGAGAGAGTGGGAGGAGGGAGAAGAGAGAGCGAGTTAGGAGAGGTAGGGAGAGAGCGAGAGAGAGAGTGAGAGAGATAAGATGAGAGAGAGAGAGAGAGGAGCAGGCGGGGATGGCGAACAACTATCAGTCTGTGTGAGGTAGGACCAGCCCGTGCGGATAACGACGTTCGCCACAGCCGTGCTGAGGATGCAACCTCCCAGGATGACAGGCGGGACGGCTCACTACGGCAACACGATGATGGTCGGCTCGGCGCGGTCGTTAGGCGAGAGAGAGAGAGCGAGGATATTAGAGGGCGCGAGGGCCACGCGACTGCGCGGGACAGACGTTTTTGAGAGAGAGAGAAAGAAGGTGGTGGAGAGGAAGGGACTCGACCGGTAGATTGCCATGAGCCATGGCACGGCACGGCACGGCGACGGCACAGGTGGAATGGGTCGCGCAAAGTATTTGTGCGTGTGTTGATGAGAGCGTTTGGTTGTTGAGGCGCACAGCGCACTAGTGGCGGTCCCGGCCCGGCCCCTCCGCGGTTCCCTGCGCGGTCGGAGGACGTTCCCGTTGCCATGGGGATGGAAGACCGAGCCGCCGCCGCGTCTTCCGAGTGAACCGAGTGGGTCCCCGCAGCAGCGGGGTAGGGTGGGGGGTACTGCACCCTAATAGGTAGGTACGCCCCTTCTTACGAACGCGCGTACTGGCTGTGTGCTATGTCGGTTTTCGCGTGTTTTTTACAAAGGACTAGGCCCGACTTCGCCGGAAAGATATGTTCTGTGGTACAAGACATAATACGTGCGCGCGTGTTGTCTAAGTGCGTAATGAAAATACAAGTAGGATACACTGAAAATACTGAGTCATTGCTTCCAAGGGAACGTCGGTCAACTTTCTGATCTACTCACTCATCGTACACGAATTGATATTATACGCAGTTATGATACGTCAATATTCCCGCGCCATATTACCCCGATCTACTTCGTATACAGCTACTTAATTACCTATATTTCTGCCAATATTCTCACGATTCGATATTACATCAATATTACCCATATTACCTACAATATTACACATATTACCTATTCATATACTCTGTCTGATGATTACTGCATTAATTCACCAATATTCCTTTGCCTGTACACGTGGGCTAAAGGCAGATCGACGACACCACTCGATATTTCTTCACAGTCCATCATCGAAATACACAGACAAACTCATATCAGTGTTTACAGACTGCAATACACACCGTACTGCCGCCCCTCGCGTTTTATAATTCCCATGTATCATCCGTCATGTCTCTCTCTCTGCACCGCAGCGCTGTGCAACCTGTGTGGGGCCCTCCGCGCCGTGCCGTGCCACCACCGGCCCGCAGCGAGTCGTGTAATATTGATGGGCGCGCAGACTGCCGTGCTTGCACTCGGCGCGTGGCGGGGCCTCGTGGCGGTCGGACGTCGTGGCGGGGAGGCGGCGGGGCGGGGTGGCGGCGGGGCGAGGCTCTAGGCGCGGAGCGCGAGAGACTGGAGAGCTGTGGTTCCGCATCGCGAGGCAGTATGTGACGCAGCACATATATTCACGATAGTTAGTAGAGAGGCCGAGCTCGCGCGCTTATGACTATACTGGCGAGCCCATCAGCGGCAAGCGAGTCTGAGGACCCGCGGAGGGTAAGAAAAAAGTGCTGTGTGAATGCGAGAAATACGAATAGTAGGCCTACGTGCGGGAGCAGAAGCAGGCAGAAGCAGCGCGAGTCGCGTAGGGGCAAGATGCCCGAGCGAAACGCCATCGGGATGTGCGTTGTGGTGTTTCTGGCGCGATCCCACGCCGCGCGGTCGTCACTGAAGCGCCCACACAGCTGGAGAAGAAGGCTCTCGTGGTGCTGGCGCAGTGTGAAGAAATGTTTGCTCGCGCATGAGAGGCGATCTAAGGCACGACATCTCTGACGCGCACAAACATTTCGTACAGACGTACGCGCGCGCGACTCTAATTAGCAAAATAAATCAGAAATCACGTTCAGAATTTTGATCCTGGTAGACCGAGCGAGCGTGATAACTATTGATTGTGAGGTGAAGATGACTACAGACAAGATGACAGAGTCACATTATACTGAGTCGATGAGATAGGTACGAATTCTATATGGAGCGCGCCCATACTCTTCCAACTAAACAAAAAAAGTCTTGTAAAAGAGACCCTGGTGTGGCCGTCGGTACATTGGCAATGCTACGATGTTCGAGGTGTTGTGCGTGAGTGCGCGCCTTTTGACTGTGTGCGTGTGTTTGGTCGTCGTCGTCAGAGTCGGCTGAGGCGTGTGAGGTTGGGCGTCGCGGGCAGGTTACCTAGAGGGCTGGTAGGTGGACGAGGTGGAGGTGGTAGCGCGAGCGACGGGATGCGAGCTGGGCGGGGCGGGAGGCGGCGCGAGCCGCCCCGCTTCGGTCTTACCGGACCATGACTGGCGGACATCATCACCGCCGCGCACGTCTATGTGTATCTTTGCAGCGCCAGCCTGCGGGCGTCTTGGCCACCCCGCCCCGCCCCGCCCCACCCCTACCCTCGCCACCGCCCCGGAACAAAGCCAGTGGCAGTGTGACGTCTGTGGCTCGCCAGGCGACGGGGCAGGGCAGGGCAGGGCTAGCCAGGCTCTCCCTCTCCCCCGCACTAGAGCGCAGTAGTAGAGTACACCCCTCGACCATATCCTAGCCACTCATCCTCGCACCCCACCTACCGTCACTCACAGTAGCATAATTCAGACCTATGGATCGCCGGGTAGTTTGATATGCTATCGCGTGTGTAGTAAACAGTTGCGCGGAGCGAAAGAAGAGCGCAGGACAGAGCTCGCGGGAGCTGAGGGGAGGTCAAGGGTAGGAGGGAGGAGAATAGGACGTGTAGCGGTGTTTAGGAGGAGGGGGAACCAAAGGGGTCGAGTAGGAGCGGGAAAAACAGGGGTAGGTATGGAATGAGAAAGGTAGGGAGAGGGAAGGGTAGAGAGGAGGAAGGAGAGCGAGGTGAGGGGAGAGGCGGAGATGGGAGGGAGCGGCATGAGTATGAGGGCGTAGGATGAGGAGAGAGGAGTGAGAGGGGTAGAGGTAGAGGAGGAGTGGAGGGTCATGAGGAGATCGCGAGTGGTAGGAGAGAAGGGAGAGGAAGAGAGGGAGAGTAGGTATAGAGAGAAAGGAGGAGGAGAGAAAAGAAAAAAAAAGAAAAGGAAAAAAGAAGGAGAAAAGAAGAAAAGAAAGAAAGAAAGAAAAGAAAAAAAGAAAAAGAGAAAAGAAAAAAGAAAAGAAAAAAAAAGAAAAAAAAGAAAAAGAAAAAAAAGAAAAGAAAAAGAAGAAGAAAAAAGAAAGAAAGAGAAAAGAAAAAGAAAGAGGAAAAAGAAAAGAAAAGAGAAAAAGAAAAAAGAAAAAAAGAAAAGAGAAAAAGAAGAAAGAAAAGAAGAAAAAAAAGAAAAAGAAAAAAAG